>JAWRVZ010000758.1:0-78819 GCA_037043235.1 Rhodeus uyekii
CCCTGGAAGTCGAGAAAGACTGATGCCCAAATGGCTATTTCATAAAGCCGAGAGCTAGGGCGGAGCTCCAGGGCAAGGACCAACCTCCCCGGCCCTCCCGGGGAGGGCGCCTCGACTCGGGCGTGGTCGAAGCAAGCCTCCCTCCACTGGAGGAATGAGAAGTCCCACGAGGCCGCCAGGCACGGGCCATCAGGTTGATGAGGAGGGGGCTGACCTACGGGTCCGAACGAGAAAGACTGATGCCCAAATGGCTATTTCATAAAGCCGAGAGCTAGGGCGGAGCTCCAGGGCAAGGACCAACCTCCCCGGCCCTCCCGGGGAGGGCGCCTCGACTCGGGCGTGGTCGAAGCAAGCCTCCCTCCACTGGAGGAATGAGAAGTCCCACGAGGCCGCCAGGCACGGGCCATCAGGTTGATGAGGAGGGGGCTGACCTACGGGTCCGAACGAGAAAGACTGATGCCCAAATGGCTATTTCATAAAGCCGAGAGCTAGGGCGGAGCTCCAGGGCAAGGACCAACCTCCCCGGCCCTCCCGGGGAGGGCGCCTCGACTCGGGCGTGGTCGAAGCAAGCCTCCCTCCACTGGAGGAATGAGAAGTCCCACGAGGCCCCCAGGCACGGGCCATCAGGTTGATGAGGAGGGGGCTGACCTACGGGTCCGAACGAGAAAGACTGATGCCCAAATGGCTATTTCATAGAGCCAAGAGCTAGCACGGAGCTCCAGGGCAAGGACCAACCTCCCCGGCCGTCCCGGGGAGGGCGCCTCGACTCGGGCGCGGTCGACGCAAGCCTCCCTCCACTGGAGGAATAAAGCGTCAAGCACACTTACCAGACACGGGCCATCAGGTTGATGAGGAGGGGGCTGACCTACGGGTCCGAACGAGAAAGAATTTGACGGACACAGTGCTTTTTGGACAAGGCAGTCAAACTTTATTGATATTCATATTCATAGTCATCGATATTGACAGGTCGATGGGGCCTCAGGGTCCGGACGGTGCGGTGAAGTAGCCGAGGAGCTTGACTCGGTCAATTGGGCCTCAGGGTCCGAGCGGTGCGGTGAACTAGCCGAGGAGCTTGACTCGGTCAATTGGGCCTCAGGGTCCGAGCGGTGCGGTGAACTAGCCGAGGAGCTTGAGTCGGCCCGGTCAGGGGAAGGCGTCGGTGAGCCTGCGTACAAATGGGGAAAAAATAAATAACTGTGCAGTTGCACAGCATCGGACAAGGCTAGGTTAAAAATGGCTTACCGGTCTCACTGGAACGCTCATCTCTGGCCGGTTGACGGGGCTTCAAGGCTTGCACCGCAAGGCGCCTTGCCTTGCGCGCCGCTGTGGCCGTCTGGTCGGCGAGGTAGAAGGCCTCAGCGGTGCGGGGATCGTGACACATGGATCGGCTGAGGCGCTCGCGCTGCTCCGGGCGGAGACGTCCGTGAGCCTGCATAAAAAAATGGGGAAAGAAGTTAAAGTGTGTCACGTCCCCACGGTATCGGTTTCGAAAGGGGGCAAAGAGCGTCTCTTACGTGGGTTACGAGGCTGCTCCGGAGGTGTCCGAAGGACACTCTCCCCGTAAAGCCCATGGTCCTCCATGCGGCTCTGAACTGACTCAGGAGGGCCCGGCACTGCCCTCCCTGGGGTGAGCAGAAGCACCACTCTGACTCAATGCCCCTCAAACGGATCAGATCCTTCATCCATTTGTACTCTGCCGGCGACAGTGCCACCTTGGCGCGGCCAAAATAAGATGCAGTTTTATGTTCCCTGACTGCAACAACACAGTAACCGTCCTGTGTGGTGGTCACTTTCTCGAACTCATGTGTCCTCATGTTGATGAGCACGCCCCGGCGGTGGCCGCTGAGTATGCACAGATACCCGGCGATCATTCCCTGTGCGATCAGGACCGAACGGTATTCCGGAGACCGTCTCAGGGCCCGGAGAGCCTGGGGGATCCTCTGCCGAGCCCTCTTAAGATATGTGAACAGCAGCTTCCTGTCGACGATGCACCGGGACATCCTGTCCCTCGCATCCGTGCGATGGATGATCAAGTCGGCCCGCAGCATCTTTACCTGGGCCGGGCAGGCCCTGGCCAGCTGACGGAGTGTGGCATCGGTCAGGAGGGGCGGCCTGCCGGGGCTATGCAGAGCGTGATCTGCAAACAGAGCCAGATCCATGAGGTAGTGCCTAGCCGTGGTTACGGCTAGGCCCTGGGCGAGGAGTTGCCCGGCCCATGGAGCCACTTCTTCGGCCAAGACGAGAGAGTTCAGGAATTGATGGCCGCCCTTTTCGGCGCAGTAAGTAAGGAACTTGAGAGCCCGTGACAACTTTTGCCCAGCGTTGTCCTTCTTCCTTTGGGAAGCCCGAGGGCCGATAAAGGAACGCTTAAACGAATCAAGGAGCGGCTGAATCTCCTCCAAGTGACTGGCCCTGTCACCCTCCGGCCCGGGTTCGGCCAAGTCGAGGGTGGAGGTCATGGACGGCTCCGGAGAGGACTCTCTCAAACGGCGAAGCTCCGAAATTGTGAGCTCACGGTAAGCTGTGGCCAAGTGCATTTTTTGCTGCTCAGAGTCGCAGTTATGAATGCGTACGAGGTGTCGGTCTAAACGAGAGCATTCACCCGCAGTGCAGTCGGGTACGGGGCAACGAGCTTTCTTGCCTACCTTGGTTCCTTTCGATAAAGCTACCAAAAGCTTTAGCTCTCTGGAGTTGGAGACGTTGTGGATACGTCTGAGGTGGTCGGTTATTTGAAAAGTCGTCTCTTTGCACAAAGAACACCGTGTCATGGTGTGCGAGATGGAGGCAAAAATGAGAGCGACCGTTGGTGACAAATGGAGCTAAGTATCTGAACGCACCTGCGTCCAATGTGGACGAGCTGCCCTGATTGGGCAGCGCGTCCAATGTGGACGCGCTGCTCTGATTGGGCAGGAGGGCCCCTTGGGGGAGGGGGCCCCTTGGCGGAGCTCAAAAGCCTGCCAAAACCTAAGTCCATTTAGGTTGACCAGTTGCTTGGTTCTCTGGCGGCGCGGCTCGGCTTAGTCAATAATGCCCGGGCTTAAGTGTGGGACCCCCGGGCACGGATGGTGAAGTGGTGAGGGTGCGGGACGACTCTCTGGAACTCTGCAGCGGGCAGGATGGTGACTGCAGTGAGGGTGCAGGCCGAAGCCATGGAACTCCGAAGCGGGCAGGAGGGTGACTGCAGTGAGGGTGCAGGCTGAAGCCATGGAACTCCAAAGCGGGCAGGAGGGTGACTGCAGAGAGGGTGCAGGCCGGCGCCCTGGTTCCCTGAGGCGGGCGCAGAGACCCGGGAGGAGGGCCCCTCGGCAGAGCCCAGAACCCCGGGCCGCCAAAACCTAAGTCCTTTTAGGTTGACCAGTTGCGTCGCTCTCTGGCGGCGCGTGTTGGCTTAGTCAATAATGCCCGGGCTTAAGTGTGGGACCCCCGGGCACGGCCGGAGGTTCGGGAAATGCAAAGTCACCTGAGAACCAGGGCCCCGAGGCTGAGTGAGCTCCCCGAGAAACATGCACCTTCCCGGACTCACGTCCAACCATTTCAGGCGAGACGTCCAACAACAACGCCTTTGTCATCCACGTCCAGCGTCCAAGCTGATCGTTGGCGCGTCCCAGTTGGACGCGCCGCAGCCTGCATTCTATGGGAATTTCCCTAACCCCTTCGGACTTACCCCCTAACCCCTTCGGACTTACCCCCTAACCCCTTCGGACTTACCCCCTAACCCCTTCGGACTTACCCCCTAACCCCTTCGGACTTACCCCCTAACCCCTTCGGACTTACCCCCTAACCCCTTCGGACTTACCCCCTAACCCCTTCGGACTTACCCCCTAACCCCTTCGGACTTACCCCCTAACCCCTTCGGACTTACCCCCTAACCCCTTCGGACTTACCCCCTAACCCCTTCGGACTTACCCCCTAACCCCTTCGGACTTACCCCCTAACCCCTTCGGACTTACCCCCTAACCCCTTCGGACTTACCCCCTAACCCCTTCGGACTTACCCCCTAACCCCTTCGGACTTACCCCCTAACCCCTTCGGACTTACCCCCTAACCCCTTCGGACTTACCCCCTAACCCCTTCGGACTTACCCCCTAACCCCTTCGGACTTACCCCCTAACCCCTTCGGACTTACCCCCTAACCCCTTCGGACTTACCCCCTAACCCCTTCGGACTTACCCCCTAACCCCTTCGGACTTACCCCCTAACCCCTTCGGACTTACCCCCTAACCCCTTCGGACTTACCCCCTAACCCCTTCGGACTTACCCCCTAACCCCTTCGGACTTACCCCCTAACCCCTTCGGACTTACCCCCTAACCCCTTCGGACTTACCCCCTAACCCCTTCGGACTTACCCCCTAACCCCTTCGGACTTACCCCCTAACCCCTTCGGACTTACCCCCTAACCCCTTCGGACTTACCCCCTAACCCCTTCGGACTTACCCCCTAACCCCTTCGGACTTACCCCCTAACCCCTTCGGACTTACCCCCTAACCCCTTCGGACTTACCCCCTAACCCCTTCGGACTTACCCCCTAACCCCTTCGGACTTACCCCCTAACCCCTTCGGACTTACCCCCTAACCCCTTCGGACTTACCCCCTAACCCCTTCGGACTTACCCCCTAACCCCTTCGGACTTACCCCCTAACCCCTTCGGACTTACCCCCTAACCCCTTCGGACTTACCCCCCCCTAACCCCTTCGGACTTACCCCCTAACCCCTTCGGACTTACCCCCTAACCCCTTCGGACTTACCCCCTAACCCCTTCGGACTTACCCCCTAACCCCTTCGGACTTACCCCCTAACCCCTTCGGACTTACCCCCTAACCCCTTCGGACTTACCCCCTAACCCCTTCGGACTTACCCCCTAACCCCTTCGGACTTACCCCCTAACCCCTTCGGACTTACCCCCTAACCCCTTCGGACTTACCCCCTAACCCCTTCGGACTTACCCCCTAACCCCTTCGGACTTACCCCCTAACCCCTTCGGACTTACCCCCTAACCCCTTCGGACTTACCCCCTAACCCCTTCGGACTTACCCCCTAACCCCTTCGGACTTACCCCCTAACCCCTTCGGACTTACCCCCTAACCCCTTCGGACTTACCCCCTAACCCCTTCGGACTTACCCCCTAACCCCTTCGGACTTACCCCCTAACCCCTTCGGACTTACCCCCTAACCCCTTCGGACTTACCCCCTAACCCCTTCGGACTTACCCCCTAACCCCTTCGGACTTACCCCCTAACCCCTTCGGACTTACCCCCTAACCCCTTCGGACTTACCCCCTAACCCCTTCGGACTTACCCCCTAACCCCTTCGGACTTACCCCCTAACCCCTTCGGACTTACCCCCTAACCCCTTCGGACTTACCCCCTAACCCCTTCGGACTTACCCCCTAACCCCTTCGGACTTACCCCCTAACCCCTTCGGACTTACCCCCTAACCCCTTCGGACTTACCCCCTAACCCCTTCGGACTTACCCCCTAACCCCTTCGGACTTACCCCCTAACCCCTTCGGACTTACCCCCTAACCCCTTCGGACTTACCCCCTAACCCCTTCGGACTTACCCCCTAACCCCTTCGGACTTACCCCCTAACCCCTTCGGACTTACCCCCTAACCCCTTCGGACTTACCCCCTAACCCCTTCGGACTTACCCCCTAACCCCTTCGGACTTACCCCCTAACCCCTTCGGACTTACCCCCTAACCCCTTCGGACTTACCCCCTAACCCCTTCGGACTTACCCCCTAACCCCTTCGGACTTACCCCCTAACCCCTTCGGACTTACCCCCTAACCCCTTCGGACTTACCCCCTAACCCCTTCGGACTTACCCCCTAACCCCTTCGGACTTACCCCCTAACCCCTTCGGACTTACCCCCTAACCCCTTCGGACTTACCCCCTAACCCCTTCGGACTTACCCCCTAACCCCTTCGGACTTACCCCCTAACCCCTTCGGACTTACCCCCTAACCCCTTCGGACTTACCCCCTAACCCCTTCGGACTTACCCCCTAACCCCTTCGGACTTACCCCCTAACCCCTTCGGACTTACCCCCTAACCCCTTCGGACTTACCCCCTAACCCCTTCGGACTTACCCCCTAACCCCTTCGGACTTACCCCCTAACCCCTTCGGACTTACCCCCTAACCCCTTCGGACTTACCCCCTAACCCCTTCGGACTTACCCCCTAACCCCTTCGGACTTACCCCCTAACCCCTTCGGACTTACCCCCTAACCCCTTCGGACTTACCCCCTAACCCCTTCGGACTTACCCCCTAACCCCTTCGGACTTACCCCCTAACCCCTTCGGACTTACCCCCTAACCCCTTCGGACTTACCCCCTAACCCCTTCGGACTTACCCCCTAACCCCTTCGGACTTACCCCCTAACCCCTTCGGACTTACCCCCTAACCCCTTCGGACTTACCCCCTAACCCCTTCGGACTTACCCCCTAACCCCTTCGGACTTACCCCCTAACCCCTTCGGACTTACCCCCTAACCCCTTCGGACTTACCCCCTAACCCCTTCGGACTTACCCCCTAACCCCTTCGGACTTACCCCCTAACCCCTTCGGACTTACCCCCTAACCCCTTCGGACTTACCCCCTAACCCCTTCGGACTTACCCCCTAACCCCTTCGGACTTACCCCCTAACCCCTTCGGACTTACCCCCTAACCCCTTCGGACTTACCCCCTAACCCCTTCGGACTTACCCCCTAACCCCTTCGGACTTACCCCCTAACCCCTTCGGACTTACCCCCTAACCCCTTCGGACTTACCCCCTAACCCCTTCGGACTTACCCCCTAACCCCTTCGGACTTACCCCCTAACCCCTTCGGACTTACCCCCTAACCCCTTCGGACTTACCCCCTAACCCCTTCGGACTTACCCCCTAACCCCTTCGGACTTACCCCCTAACCCCTTCGGACTTACCCCCTAACCCCTTCGGACTTACCCCCTAACCCCTTCGGACTTACCCCCTAACCCCTTCGGACTTACCCCCTAACCCCTTCGGACTTACCCCCTAACCCCTTCGGACTTACCCCCTAACCCCTTCGGACTTACCCCCTAACCCCTTCGGACTTACCCCCTAACCCCTTCGGACTTACCCCCTAACCCCTTCGGACTTACCCCCTAACCCCTTCGGACTTACCCCCTAACCCCTTCGGACTTACCCCCTAACCCCTTCGGACTTACCCCCTAACCCCTTCGGACTTACCCCCTAACCCCTTCGGACTTACCCCCTAACCCCTTCGGACTTACCCCCTAACCCCTTCGGACTTACCCCCTAACCCCTTCGGACTTACCCCCTAACCCCTTCGGACTTACCCCCTAACCCCTTCGGACTTACCCCCTAACCCCTTCGGACTTACCCCCTAACCCCTTCGGACTTACCCCCTAACCCCTTCGGACTTACCCCCTAACCCCTTCGGACTTACCCCCTAACCCCTTCGGACTTACCCCCTAACCCCTTCGGACTTACCCCCTAACCCCTTCGGACTTACCCCCTAACCCCTTCGGACTTACCCCCTAACCCCTTCGGACTTACCCCCTAACCCCTTCGGACTTACCCCCTAACCCCTTCGGACTTACCCCCTAACCCCTTCGGACTTACCCCCTAACCCCTTCGGACTTACCCCCTAACCCCTTCGGACTTACCCCCTAACCCCTTCGGACTTACCCCCTAACCCCTTCGGACTTACCCCCTAACCCCTTCGGACTTACCCCCTAACCCCTTCGGACTTACCCCCTAACCCCTTCGGACTTACCCCCTAACCCCTTCGGACTTACCCCCTAACCCCTTCGGACTTACCCCCTAACCCCTTCGGACTTACCCCCTAACCCCTTCGGACTTACCCCCTAACCCCTTCGGACTTACCCCCTAACCCCTTCGGACTTACCCCCTAACCCCTTCGGACTTACCCCCTAACCCCTTCGGACTTACCCCCTAACCCCTTCGGACTTACCCCCTAACCCCTTCGGACTTACCCCCTAACCCCTTCGGACTTACCCCCTAACCCCTTCGGACTTACCCCCTAACCCCTTCGGACTTACCCCCTAACCCCTTCGGACTTACCCCCTAACCCCTTCGGACTTACCCCCTAACCCCTTCGGACTTACCCCCTAACCCCTTCGGACTTACCCCCTAACCCCTTCGGACTTACCCCCTAACCCCTTCGGACTTACCCCCTAACCCCTTCGGACTTACCCCCTAACCCCTTCGGACTTACCCCCTAACCCCTTCGGACTTACCCCCTAACCCCTTCGGACTTACCCCCTAACCCCTTCGGACTTACCCCCTAACCCCTTCGGACTTACCCCCTAACCCCTTCGGACTTACCCCCTAACCCCTTCGGACTTACCCCCTAACCCCTTCGGACTTACCCCCTAACCCCTTCGGACTTACCCCCTAACCCCTTCGGACTTACCCCCTAACCCCTTCGGACTTACCCCCTAACCCCTTCGGACTTACCCCCTAACCCCTTCGGACTTACCCCCTAACCCCTTCGGACTTACCCCCTAACCCCTTCGGACTTACCCCCTAACCCCTTCGGACTTACCCCCTAACCCCTTCGGACTTACCCCCTAACCCCTTCGGACTTACCCCCTAACCCCTTCGGACTTACCCCCTAACCCCTTCGGACTTACCCCCTAACCCCTTCGGACTTACCCCCTAACCCCTTCGGACTTACCCCCTAACCCCTTCGGACTTACCCCCTAACCCCTTCGGACTTACCCCCTAACCCCTTCGGACTTACCCCCTAACCCCTTCGGACTTACCCCCTAACCCCTTCGGACTTACCCCCTAACCCCTTCGGACTGAAAACCACTAAAGGTCATATCAAGACTTAAAGCTACATCACCTCACCAGACACAGAATTCACTCCAAATTTCACACTTTGCCATCACAAGCTATGGCCAGAACAGTCAGTCACAACTAATCCCCAGAATTGAACTACATACATTAACCCATAATGGTGTAACAGGCCTAAACTTAAGAAAATGCACACAAAACCATGTCAAAATCTTCAAAGGCTAGATCTGGACTCGTATAAACCACATCACCTTGTGGGACATGTTGAGACTTGCACACAAACCAAATTTAAGACATGACCCCTTACAGTCACAAGCTATGACCAGACAAGATGATTATCGTGACTGTTCCTCAGTATTGGACTATCACCTAACCTAAAAACAATTCCGCATAATTAAACTAACAATTGGGTTAAGGCTAACAATGTTAAATAAAGATAATAAAAGTACCAGTTTCAAACAAAACAGAAAGTTAATTTATCTGTGCATTAAACAAATGACAAAAAGTGGGATATTGAAAACAAGAATTTTATTTGACTGTTGTAGGCTACTAGGGGAGAAAAAAAGTAAAAAAATAAGGTATCCAACAGGTGAAGGCAAGACTTACGCAACAAATGGGTGTGATCTTACACAAGGTAAATGTCTTATACAGCTTTAAAAGACAATGAGACAAGGGTGACAACGAGATATGAAAAAAAAGCCATTTAACATCCATTCTTCAGTCATTGTGGTAGTAAACCTACCAATCAGATTCATACATCGAACAGAATCACCCTTATAAAAAAAATACACCGAAATTAAATTGATCAAAAAGGGGCAAAATTCTTAACCCCAAGCATAATTGTTTACAAATGAAAAGCAGAGATTAAAGAATAAACAATTCAGGTTTACAATATTCATACACCGCTTCATTAAACAACATTTATAAAAATGGCACACAATACAAGAAACAGGGATACTAATACAAAATAATGTGTGCATACACTAACAGTCAAACAAAACAAATCTCAGGAGTATTCAGGGGAAGACAGAAAAGACAAATGAAAACTGTCAAAAACAAGGCAAGAATGCTGCATACAAAAGCCAGTCTGAGAAAAAAAGAAAAAAAAGTTCAACATTAGTCAGTGTTGTTAAACTTGTTAAACACTTTAAGTTTTAAAATAAGAGACAGTTAAATGTGACCAGGCCATAAAACTGCATAGTCATTAAAACATAAACACAGAATTCCAAATTAAACTTAAAGGGGAAAAAAAAAAAAGAAAAGTTAACTGCACATACAAAGTTTACAAGTAGACGTCTTAATTACAATTGGTGAAAACTACCCAAAAAATTTGCACATTCTACAGGAGTAATACAAGAGGGAAATCAGGGCAGAGGTTCATGAATAAGGCAGCAAAATAGGGGCATGAGTAAAGAACAAAATATAAATTTTACCTGTGATGAGAGGGGGCATGCGTAAAGAACAAAATATAAATTGGACCTGTAATAAGAGGGAGAGGGTGCATGAAAAGTCCATAAAGACAACGGCCAAGATACAGTGGCATTTAAAAGGAACAAAAAGGCACAGAGGAAATTAGGACAATGCGTCACTCAACTCAATTTATACATCAAGTTGCCAAACTGTCTTCAATACACCAAATTGCATACATACAAAAAGCACAATTAAAGTCATGTTTAGTGTTTTAAAGCTGGTTAAGTTTGGATTCTATAAATAGAACAAAAAAAAAAAACACTGGCAAAGGTACAAATATAAATTTGTAGTGACAGGAGCATAGTGTACATTGTGATGAGAACTCAGACAGATTTGAATTCTGCAAAGCTACTATATAGGTAAACTGAAGTAATTTTACAATTGACACTTGACTGCTGGGGCGAAGCACTTTTCCTGTTGACTGTGGGGAGCGGTTGTCCTATCGGGGCTTGGAGCGGGACAGAGCCGTCAAGTTGGCAACTGAAACGTTTTTATTTTTGGGAGCTTCTGGGATGGTGATAAAAGGTCGACCAGTTGATCGCGATCGAACGGCAACCAAAGATCGACGGGTTGACGACCACTGCTCTAGATGGACTGCTCTGTAACGGTGACTCAAAATGACAGGATTTCCATTCACTAACCCTCTCATCTTAGTCACTTACCTGAGGTGAAACTGCTTTGCCAATTCCTCACCACCCCTGTTCACACCAGAGCAGACTTTAATACTTACCTGAATCCAGTCACTTTTGTCATCATGGCTGCAGGGTCAGTTTCTCTATTGTATGCAGCCTGACATCCATGAAAGGTTTACCTACCCCAAGGGTCTGGCGCAGTTGATGGTCCTAAGTGTTGGATAGAGGGCCAGTATAGTACTCTATTTCATATTGGACTCAAGATGGTAGGGAGATCAGCTAGAGTATCTCATAAAGACACGAACGAGAAAAAAATAAACTTGTGCCACATGACAGTACACTTAGTTTCATGTTGTCTACATTGACACAAATCTGCATAAGCAGCCCATGGGAGGGGTGGGGTAGTCAGATGCACCCGTCCCCCAGCAGTGAAGAACACCATCTTATGGCATACGAGTTGCACAACTGAAAAAGGGAGAGTGGAGTTTTTCAATACTACACTGTTACTTTATCCAGATTCTCATTGTCATTTCATTCATCCCCAGTCCCACTACCTGAAAGAAACCCATTTCAAGCCAAGTGCTTTAACTTGTATGTTACTGAGGGAAATCACTTACAGAACGTTTAATCCCAACGAATCATTACAATTTTAAAAATGTAAAAGTATGAACATGAATGCTGAAAAATAAGATGGGTATCCAAGACTAATGCATAGTTTCAAACAAGTCACACAAGGCAGTCAGAGCATGAAAAGCTAGGAAGAATATAAAAAAAGATTTTTAAAAAAAGGAGACCATACAAACAGTTAAGTCAGGTTATACAGAATAAATTACAAAAATGGGAAGGAACAAATGACAAGCAAAACAAAAGTATAAAATACAAAAACTTCACATGAAATAGATTGAATAAAATGCTGTGACATGGTATACATGCAACAAAAAGTAAAAAAAACAAGGGGGAGGGGGGTGTTTGTTGCCAACTAACCAGTTCAAAAATACAAAGCATTAAATTAAACTAATCAAAAAGGATCAGTGACTGATCAATCATTTGGACCCAATGACCTAACCCAGGATGAGGTACCCTTAATTCTCTCTTTTTTTTTGGGGGGGGGGGGGGACTTGGAGAATTCATGTCTTTCACCCCTAGCTTGCATAAGACAGTCTCCCTAAATTGCATGCCATGCTTTAAAATAAGACCTGGGTGTCTCTAACCAACCCGTGTGTATTGGCTTTAAACTGCCCAGCACCATCCTCAGTGCTTAGGCGCATAAACAATCTAATCTCTAGAGCTTTTCAGTCTGTTAAATCTGCATGTTTGGAACAAACTAGCCGGGAATCAGTTTCTTAAACAGTCCAGAGTCACCCTCTCTGGTCTCAGGCATGTCATCTCTGCTTGACCCTCTGGTCATTTCCGTTCACATTAACCGGGGCATCCACAACCAACCTGGGACATACTGGCTTTAAGCCACTTAGAGTGCATCTCTGGCATGAGGCACATCAGTACCTTGACCTAGTAAAATGTTAACCTGGGGTGTCTGCAACCAACTGGGGGTCTACTGGCTTTAAGGCATCCAGAGTGCACCTCTCTGGGCTGAGGTACATCAGTACCTCAGTTTGAAATGGTCCGTGTAAACCTGGGGTGTCCGCATCCAACCGGGGGTCTACTCACTTTAAGCCACCCAGAGTGCACCTCTCTGGTATGAGGCACATCAGTACCTTGGCCTAGTAAAAGGTCAACCTGGGGTGTCCGCAACCAACCGGGGGTCTACTCGCTTTAAGCCACCCAGAGTGCACCTCTCTGGTATGAGGCACATCAGTACCTCGGCCTAGTAAAAGGTCAACCTGGGGTGTCCGCAACCAACTGGGGGGGTCTGCTGGCTTTAAGCCATCCAGAGTGCACCTCTCTGGGCTGAGGTACATCAGTACCTCAGTCTGAAACTGTACGTGTAAACCTAGGGTGTCTGCATCCAACCGGGGGTCTACTCACTTTAAGCCACCCAGAGTGCACCTCTCTGGTATGAGGCACATCAGTACCTTGGCCTAGTAAAAGGTCAACCTGGGGTGTCCGCAACCAACCGGGGGTCTACTGGCTTTAAGCCATCCAGAATGCACCTCTCTGGTATGAGGCACATCAGTACCTTGGCCTAGTAAAAGGTCAACCTGGGGTGTCCGCAACCAACCGGGGGTCTACTGGCTTTAAGCCATCCAGAATGCACCTCTCTGGTATGAGGCAGGTATCTGGTAGTACCTTGGCCTAGTAAAAGGTCAACCTGGGGTGTCCGCAACCAACTGGAGGTCTACTAGCTTTAAGCCATCCAGAGTGCACCTCTCTGGGCTGAGGTACATCAGTACCTCAGTGTGAAACTGTCCGTGTAAACCTGGGGTGTCCGCAACAAACCGGCGCTCTACTGGCTTTAAGCCACCCAGAGTGCACCTCTCTGGGCTGAGGTACATCAGTACTGCAACACCTCCCTTTATGAGGGATGTCACTGAAGGTTTGCAAAGAAATAGTACGGTACTGAACCAAAAGATAAAACACTTCAAAACAAATACTTTTCCTGTGAGTTTATTCTCTAAAATCAAACAAGTTTACCAATAAGAAAAAAAAGTTCTCAGCCAATGTCTTTAAAGAGTCAATGTCAAACTTATCAAGATTGTCCAGAGTTAGACGAAATAGCCGAAACAGATGACAATGGGATGAGGTGAGATGCAGAGGATTCCAAATGGTTATTTGAGAGCGATGCAATATAATCCTGTAAATCCAGTTTGAGAGCTTGCAGTGCTGATCTGTGGCTCTTGCTCAATGTCTGAAGATCACTGAAGTCAGCAACCTCATGGGCTGAATAGCTACCCGAGTAGTAGTAGCAGCGTTATCAAGAGGAGTCACAATAGAAGTAGGAATAGAATAGAAGTCCTTTTCTACAAAACAATGCACAAACTTTTGTAATCACAGATACATCATATGGCCAAATTCAGAAGTCATTTAATACTCACATTTGAGCAGAAACTTAAGTAGTTCTCAAACCGGACTCCTAGGAAGATTCGGTAGCCGTGAGCTCAACCATGCCGTTTCCCTCTACCAAACAACTCACTCCCTCTATTACATTTTTGGCTTATATACAGCCACCAATTACCTCTAGCGCCCTCTGAAGGCTGCTAATGGAACTACAGCATATATGCATTAAAGAAAAAAAAACTATTTACACATAAAACTCTAATGTTACATTACCTCAGTCTGAAACTGTGTCAACCGGGGGTGTTCACAACCAACCGGGGGTCTACTCACTTTAAGGCACCCAGAGTCAAGTCAAGTCACCTTTATTTATATAGCGCTTTTTACAATGTAGATTGTTTCAAAGCAGCTTTACAGGAAAAACAATATAAACAAAGTTTGTTTGGCTGAACAGAAGCCCCAAAAGAGCAGGCGAATCAATACAATTGATGAATTTTAAGTGTTAAGTTTCCCCAACTGAGCAAGCCATAGGCGACAGTTGCAAGGAACCAAAACTCTGGCAGGTGACGTAACGAATGAAGAATAGAATGGAGAAAAAACCTTGGGAGAAACCAGGCTCAGTTGGGGGACCAGTTCTCCTCTGGCCAACAGCCAAACCGTACATGGTTATTATACAACAATTCAAGTCCAATTTGGTCCGGTTAGAGATGGGATCATGATCGTCACAGGGGAGGGTCCAGTAGAGTCACGGTCTCCGCAGACACCCCAGGGCAGTGCTGTTCTCGTGTCCAGGTCCTTCATCTGATCTGGATACGGCCCGGATCCAGCTGACCACGGTAACCTCGGAATAAACAGAGACCAATATCAGCGTAGATGCCATTCTTCTGACGTATCGAGTACATCAGGTGTTATGGGAATGTTCCCGGTTCCGGCTTATCTAAATTATGCAGCCTAACAATCATTTTACATGATTTGGATTAAAAATGTATGTATAATGTGATGTGTATGCCAGGTTGAAAAGATGTGTTTTTAGTCTACATTTAAACTGACAGAGTGTGTCTGCTTCCCGAACTGTAATAGGAAGACTGTTCCAGAGTTTAGGAGCTAAATAGGAAAAGGATCGCCCGCCAGCAGTTGACTTTGATATTCTAGGTATTATAAGCTGGTCAGTATTTTGGGATCGCAATAGACGTGAAGGACTATAATGTGTTAAGAGATCGCTCAAGTACTGTGGAGCTAAACCATTTAATGCTTTGTAAGTAATAAGCAAGATTTTAAAATGTATTCTGTGTTTAATAGGAAGCCAGTGCAGGTTTGACAGAACTGGGCTAATATGCTCATACTTCCTGGTTCTAGTAAGAACTCGAGCTGCTACATTTTGGACCAGCTGGAATTTGTTTATTAAGCGTGCAGAGCAACCACCTAGTAAAGCATTACAATAATCTAGCCTTGAACTCATGAACGCATGAACTAACTTTTCCGCATTTGTCTTAGATAGCATATGTCGCAATTTAGATATATTTTTAAGATGGAAGAACGCCGTTTTACAGATGCTAGAAACATGGATTTCAAATGAAAGATTGGTATCAAAGAGCACACCCAGGTTTCTAACTGACGACGAAGACTTGACAGAGCAGCCATCGAGTGTTAGGCAGTAGTCTAGATTATTGTGCCGAACTTTTTGGTCTAATAATTAGAATCTGTTTTTTCAGAATTTAGCAGTAGAAAGTTATTAGTCATCCAATTTTTTATATCGGTTATGCATTCTGTTAATTTAGTGAATTTATTCGTTTCATCAGGATGAGAAGAAATATAGAGCTGATTATCATCAGCATAATGAAAGCTAATGCCATGCTTCCTAATAACTGCAACCAAGGGAAGCATGTACAGGGTGAAAAGCAATGGTCCTAGTACTGAACCTTGAGGAACTCCATACTGAACCCGTGACCGATAGTGACCAGAGTGCACCTCTCTGGCAAGAGGCACATCAGTACCTCGGTATAGTAAACTGTCAACCTGGGGGGGGGGGGGGGGCTACTCTCTTTAAGCCATTCAGAGTGCCTCTGCAATTAGGCACATCAGTATTTTGTCTAATCTTCTGATTTTTTCAGTCAGTGTTAACTGTAAGGGATTTAGATTTAACTTGATATTGCTTTGAGAGAAAAAAACAAAAAAACAAATTCCATTTACTAATCCTTACGAAGTAGGCAAACATTTTTTAAAGGTTTAGTGCTTGAATTAAATACAACAGGGATGCTAGGACAAATGCACAAGTAAAAAACTTTACAAGAGGAACTTAAATGAAAATGTCTCTGCATAAACATGTAGAGACAAAAAGGGACCATCAAGATAGGTCACTAATAGGAAGAAGAAAAGAAAAAATTGCCAGGACCATAAGCCACAATGACAAATAAAAAATAAAAAAAGACAAGTGTAATGTGCAAATAGAAGTGTTGTTGAGACCGTAAAAAAAGTGGCAATTAATTGTATGCAGCACATGAAAGAGTATGGAACATTTTAAGTACATGTTGATTCTGCAGTTCCACTGACAGTCCTGAAATCCTGTCAAAGCCTCCTGATTCTGTTACCAGAGCCAGAGGAATAATAATACTTCATTACATTTATATAGCGCTTTATAATAGACACTCAAAGTCGCTTTACATTGAAGTTAATATCCTCAACCGCCAATAGAGTGCAGCATCCACCTGGATGACGCAACGGCAGCCATATTGTGCCAGAATGCTCACCACACACCAGCTTATTGGTTAAGAGGAGATTGAGTGATGAAGCCAATCAGAGCATGGGGATGGTTAGGAAGCCATAATGGGCAGATTTGGGCACATTGCTGGGGTTAAAACCCTACTCTTGCAAAAGACATCTTGGGATTTTTGATGAAAAATCCGAGTCAGGATCTCAGTTTAACATCTCATCCGCTGGACTGCTTGTTGCAGTACAGTGTCCCCATCACTATACTGGGGCATTAGGACCCACAGAGCGCTGGGTGAGCAACGCCTGCTGGCCTCCTAACACTACTTCCAGCAGCAACCTAGTCATTCCATGGAGTCTCCCATCCAGGAAATAACCCAAACAAGGGACAGTGTATTAAGACAAATAATTAGGTGCATAAAAAGGGTATTAATTTCTGTATATATGCATAAGTAAAAGAAAAAGTCTGAGACTAGTCTGAGAAGCGCATTAGGTGACACTACAGAACACAGCAGTGATATGGTATTACACAGCATATTACTTACAGAACAGAATGAGATCAGGTGCTGACAATTAGAGGTAACTTCGGCTGAATAAAAATAGCTCTTAATTCAAATCCAAACAGAGGGAATGGACAAAAAAAAGGCACAAATGCATGAACAGCAGAAATAAAAACGAGCATGAGGGAAAAAGCAAATGGGTAAAGAATGCAAAAAAAAAACCTCAAGTTATACAAAAAAAAAAACCAAGAACTTTGTGGCATTAGCGAAATAAGACAAATACAAAAAGGTAAATTAGGACATTATTCAAGTCAAATTACACTTTTAAAATCATGGTACTTATGTTATTGATGCATTACTTTTCCCTTAAAGGGTTTACCAATTTTAGGGTTAATATTAATTATATTGGTTTTTAAAGATGTATAGAATTAATTTATTAAATCAATGACGATATGCTTAAACAACCACTTCAGTTTAATCTCATTTGCATCTAAATCTCTTCCATTCTCAGTAAATCCACTTTGGGAAAAAAAAAACTGAAGTTACATGCTTTAAACAAAATTTGGATAGAGCAAGACTAACAGAAGGCAGAAATACAAGGGAATAAAGTGAAACAAGCAAAAGCGACAAGGGCAGATATAATACAGGGGAAAAAAGGGTTAAAGTTATGGGACTTTTGAAACTGGCATAAATGCAAAAAGGTCAGTCATACCATAAACAATAAAGTACAACTGACAAACAGAAAAAGAAAAAGTTTAGGAACTATGGCTTGCCTTTTTGATCCAACCTGGAGGTCCCTGGTCAGAGACCAAGAGTATGGAAATCATTCTGCAAACTCTTGGAGTCCTAGATTGGGAAGCATTCTCTTAATAGCCAGCAATCAAGCCATAATAGCAAAAATGGAAGGAACAAAGGGTCATAAAACAAATGACAAGCAAAACTAACAAAGTGTATAAATTACAAACCAGAAATAAAATGGATAAATGAGTGAACAAAAAAAGGGCGTGAACAAATAAAAGGGGCAGAGACATTGTATACATTGACAAAAAAAATAAAATAAAAGTCAAGTGGCCTGGTAAGTCAGTCTGGGTCTATTGGCTTTAAACTGCTCAGAGCCAACCTCTGTGCTTAGGCATATCAACCATTTAATCTCTGGATCTTTTTGGTCCGTTAAACCAGGGAGTTTGGAACAAATAGGGTTTCTTAATTTGATACCAGAGAGGGTTACTCGGGGCAGTCAAGTCATCTCTGCCTGATCCTCTGGTTGTTCTGGTCTGTTAACCTGGGAGTCCACAACCAATTAAGAGGTGTAAACTACCCAGAGTGCACCTCTCTGGGGTGAAGCATATCAGTACCTCAGGCTGAAACCATGTCAGTTTTAACCTGGGGTGTCTGCAACCAATCTGCGGTCTACTGGCTTTAAGCCATCCAGAGTGCCTCTGTGATAAGGCATCTCAGTATTTTGCCTGATCTTCTGGATCTTTCTGTCAGTGTTAGCTGTAAGATTTAGTCAAGAGCTTTAACATGACATTTCTAAGAAAAAAAATAAAAATAAGCAAGCAAAAAAATAAAGGCTTAGAGCTTGAATTCAATACAAGGATACTAAGACAAATGCAGAATAAACTAACTTCTATTAAACTTTACTAATAAACTTTACAAGCACTTGAAAATGTTACTGCATAAATACAGACAAAAATGGACCATCAAGAAAAGTCACTAGTAGGAAGAAAATAAAGGGACAATACAGGACCATAAGCCACAATGATAAACAAAAATAAAAAGTGACAGTAAGTGCAAATAGAAGAGCCATTGAGACAGCGTAAAAGGCGGCAATTAATTGTATGCAGTACATTAAAGAATGAAACATTTTAAGTACGTTGACTCTCTCCAGTTCCATTGACAGTCCTGAAATCCTGTCAAAGACTGATTCTGTTACCCGAGCCAGTGGAATGAGGTCAGGGGTCAAATTTGGGTTGACAGATCTATCCTTCAAATCAACCAGTTTCAATGGCTGTAAGGCAAACCCATTACTATATACATATTTATAAACTAACAGCACAGACGTAATACGAAAGGGGGAATAAGGGCACAAGCACATTTAATACCATAATGAAAGGGGCAACCAACCCTTGTAGTCAAAGTGTCTGCAGGATTTAAGGTAAAACAGAGTAGTGACCTGCAATCACCACATTCAGTCTAACTAACAATTAGGCCACGATTGTCCCCCCAAAAAAAGTCACAAGATTTAAGCTGATACAAGGGGGCAATATGACCATGAAACTTAAGATAAGGGCAAATTCTCCACAGAGAATGTGAACAAACTACACAAAATTGACAGTTGCTATAGACAAGTTGAACAAACAGGGAAGTAAAAAAAAAAAAAAAAGCAGAAGTACAAAGAATGAACGTTAAAGACTTAAGAACTAAAAAACATGAAAAAATATAAACAGTTTTTCACTTAAATTGAGCAAAGAAAACTCAATCAAGGGAGGGTTAAACTGGGGGGGGGGGGGGAATCCCAACAAGGGACAATGAATAAAGCCATAATCAGATATATAAAAAGGATATTAAAAGTAATTTTTATGCATGCATGTTTAAGCAAACACAGACCAGTCTGAGAAACATTAGGAGACACTACAGAAAGCAGCTGTTATGTGGCATTACACAGCGTATATTACTTACAGGATAGAACGAGATCAGATGCTGACAATTAGAGGCAACTTCAGCCAAATAAAAATGGCAAGTTAAAATGGCTCTTAATTCACATACAAACAGAGGGAATTGACAAAAGGCACAGATGCATGAACAAAAGCAAAACTAAAAGGAGCATTAGGAAAATGAAACCACAAAACGAAAGAGATGATGCAAAACAAAACAAAAAAAATGCACAAAAGGACCATTTATAAAGAAAAACTTGGTGGCATTAAAGATGACAAATACATAAAGGGAAATGAGGACATTACTCAAGTCAATTTATACAAAGTTGCCAAACTGTCTTTTCATATCGTGGTACTTGGGTTTTGATTGATTCATAACTTTTTCCCTTAAAGGAATTATCAATTTTAGGGTCAAATTTTATTATATAGCGTTTTAAAAATAATTGATTCTACACAAAGATGATCAGCGTCAACAGCCACTTCAGTTTAATACCATTTGCATCCAAATTCTTTTCATTCTCATAGTAAATCCACTTTTGAATAAAGTTAGTTAAATGCTTTAACAAAAGTTGAAGAGCAAGATTAACAGAACACCGGTAAAAGTAAAAGCAACAAGGACCAAAATACAGGGAGAAAAAGGGTTAAAGTTATGGAATAAATGGGACTTTTGAAACTGGGGTTGGGTTTAGGTCAACCAGTCAATCAATTGACCAATTGAGCCAAAGAGCTGACCACTTAAGTTTCTCCACATTTCCATAACAAAAGCAAAAATGAAACACTGAGCATAACTGCCAGTCCATCAAGAAATTCAAGCAAGCTGAAATTTTGCCTTTCAAACAAAGGCAAAATTGTCCATTCATCTGGGTGGACTGCTCTGTAACTGCTACTGGTGGCACAATAAGACTCTGGAACTCCATTGATTCACTACCCATCCCATCTTGAAGTCTCCTAGACACCTACCTGATGTGAAACTCCTTTGCCCATTCTTCACTGAATCCAGAGTCACATATCCTCATGGCTGAAGTGGATTCATGCACCCTGACACCTATGACAGTTTCATATACCCCAAAAGAAACTTTACCTTTTCCAACAAGTTAAGCAATTATTGCTTCCCTTTTTGTTCTAACCTGGAGGTCCCTGGTCTGAGACCAAGAGTATGGAGATATTCTGCAAACTCCTGGAGTCCTAGATTTGGAGTGTTCCCTTATTAGCCAGCAAGATAGCCAAGTCATGAGGGACAAGTCACACTACGAACAAAGATGCATACAAACCAGGGCAAAAAAAAAAAAAAAAGTCCAGGTGCAATGCTGCAAATTAAATCCTAGACAGTGGTCCGGTCAACCTGTAAAAGTGCAAATGGCGGTCACTTACAGATTAAACCTACCACATTCTCACAGATCTGGCACAGCTGATCGTCTAAACAGGTTTGGATAAAAGGGCCAGTATAGTTCTCCATTCCATCTTGGACTCTCAATGTAAGGAGATCAGCTAGATTATCTCAGTTTAAGAAGGACAGAAAAATTTTTTTTTTTAAAAGCTTGTTGGAGCCACATGACAGTACCCCTAGTTTCATACCAATCATTCAAACCAACCTTAAGACGCAGTCCACAGTGACCCTAATCTGCAGGAGCTGGGGGGGGGGGGGGGGGGGGGGGTGTTGAACAGATGCGCCAGAACACTCAGCTCATCCATCTGAACACCAACTCTCCACACCTGTCACCAAAAAGTCTGACACATCTTGTGGCATGCTTACAAGTTACAGAACTGAAAATAAGAGATTGGAGTGATTAAATGCTACCCGGTGTTGACTTATCCAGATTCTCATTGCAACTTAATCCTCAGTACCACTACGAGACACTCATTTCAAGCCAAGTGCTTAAACGTGTGCTGCTGAGGAAAATCAGTTACAGGTCAGTCGTTTAATCCCAATGAAATCACCACAATTTTAAAACCTAAAATAAGCATTAACTCTAAATAAAATGGGTATCCTAAAATTAATGCATGGTTTCAAACAAGAATTAGGCAGTTTAGTTTCACATTAGGCAGTCAGGGCATGAGAACCTAGGAACAAAACAAAATAAGACAATATGAACAGTCAAGTCACAACAGCACAAGTTGCAAAAATGGGAAGGAACAAAGGGTCATAAAACAATGTATAAAATACAAAACTTCAAACAGAAAATTAGATAAATGCTTCAACAACTGTACAAATAGAAGGGACATTGACACATTTGGTACACATCGACAAAAAAAGAAAAAGGTCAGGTAGATGAAAACCAAGTGGCCTGGTTTAGTCAGTCTGAGTCCATTGCTTTAAACTGTCCAGAGCCAACCTCTGTGCTTGAGCACATAAACAACCATTAAATCTCTGGATATTTTGGGTCCATTAATCCTGGGTTTATGGAACAAACAGGGTTTCTTAAACTGCCCAGAGTAACTCTCTCCGGTATCAGGCAAGTCACCTCTACCTGATCCTCTGGTTATTTCGGTTCGTCAACCTATGTGTCTGCAACCAACGAAGAGGTGCAAACCACCCAGAGTCCACCTCTAGGGTGAAGCACATCAGTTTTATAAATCGTGTCAGTTAACCTGGGGTGACCGCAACCAACTGGTGGTCTAAGTAAACAACTCTCCAAAAGTGGTTTGTAACAACTGTAAATTTGCAAACACTGTTTTAGCGATCAACTTGCACTCTAAGCTTCAGGAATTTTAAAACAAACTCAAGTTCCCAAATAACCAGAGTCCACATTAAAATGAGTAAAGAGTGTCAGGCACGTTTCAGTTGAACCTAAAAGCATTTTTTTTTTTTAAACAAAGAGGGCATACAAATATAAAGCAAAAATGTTTAAAACATTAGCCACCCAGAGAAAAAAAAAAATTCTCAAAAAAAGTGACAAATACAAGTATTTAGGGGAAAAGCGAAGCAAATAACAGATGAACAGTGATAAGAAAAGAGTCAAAATCATGGAAGTAACCAGGACAAACTGGGATAAGAACAATAAGGTCACAGCAATAGAAATTTAGATAAATGCTTCAACTGTACAACATTGAACAAATTGAGCCAAGCTGTGGACAACTTTAAACTTGGCCATTTCCAGGTCAAAAGCTAAAAATAGAGTACTAAATTGTCCAGTCCATCAAGGCAGGCAACTAGCTCAAATTAAAATGTTTTAAAGTGAAATGACTCCAAAGATATTTTCAACTTAAGAACTGTAGACTTCTCCCTAGACCACTCTGGGTAAATCCTCTCACCACTCGCTAACCACTACCGGTGGCCCGGTATTACTTCAGAACTCAACCGATGCCCTACTAGTGTCACCTCAAGTCTCGATACCAATGAAAGGTTTACCTACTCCAAAGGAAGCTGCAGACACTCTCCCAACACATTTAGGAATTACAACTTGCCTGCTGATAGATTACCTCAAGAGTATGGAGGCATTTCAGCAAACTCCTGGAGACCTAGATTTGTTAAGTGACCAGTGGTCACTTTCAGTCATAAAGGATGACTTGAACTCAAAAGAACCAAGACATTTATACCAACCTGGGCAAAATGTTTGGCTCTACAGAGGAATGCCTCTGGGTGATCCATTGCAATTTAAGTCCCAGATAGATATAACTTACCATTATTAGAATAGTCACATTCAAATTTAACCTACCACCACATTCTTGCAATACCCACAGAGTTTGGTGGTGCTGACAGTCCTAACGGTGGATGATAAAGGGCTCATTTAAGCAGTCCATCACATCTTGTACATTTACCAGCTAAAGTACCTCAATTGGGAAGGACACGTACCAGAAAGATTCAGTACTGAATGTTGCTCCAGAGCCTGCACTGCCGAATCTCATACCAGCCATCCAGATCAACCTGCACATAAAAGGGACAGTCCTTTTACACCAGTCCTCAAGAGCTTCCAATGGGGGTACAGTCATATACACCAGAATACTCAGCTCAACCACATGATCTTACCTGAATTATAAATTACTGCAATCAAAGACACTTGGTCTCACAGCATTAAAGCCACAACTGAACGGAATAGTGTATTCAAGTACCACCCATGAGGAGATGTTTCCCCAGACCATTTTCCACTCATTTTCAGTCCTGGTAGCTCTAGCCAAGAGCTTTAACTTGATATTGCTTTGAGGAAATCAGTTGACATCTCTATGAAGGAGGCAAAAAAAGAAGTTAATGTTAAAGGCTTAGAGCATGCATTAAATACAAGGCATACAAGGACAAATACGTCAGAGTAGTACAATTTACAGGAGGCACTTAAAAACGTCACTATAAATATTCAGAAAGAAAAGACAGTCACAGATACCAAAAAAGGGACAAAATATTGACAGGCCCATAACCCACGAAGACAAACATTTATATATACATATATATAACGTATATATAAAAAAATAAAGAAAAGAGGAAGGATAAACAGTGCAAATACAATGGGCATTGAGACAATGTAAAAATAAGTGGCGATTTGTATCCAGTACAATAAAGAACATGTTTACTCACTGCAGTTCCATTGGCAGTCCTGAAATCCTGTCAAAGACTTCTGATTCTGCTACCAGAGCCAGTGGAACATGGTCAGGGGTCAAAGATGCAAACACATCTGTTCTTCATATCAAGCTTCACTTGAGCCAGTTTTACTTGCTGGAAGGCCAACCCATTTATAAACTAACACCACAGATTTAATACAAAAATAAAGGCACAAGTTCACAAATAGGATTTTTAATGCCATAATGAAAGGAAGTTACCATAATAGTCAGTTTCTGCAGGATTTAAGGTAAAACAAAGTAGAATAACTTTAAACAGCGCAATGCATAGAGAAGACAAATAATCAGGTGCATAAAAAGGGCATTAATTAGTTTGTGTTTTACACTAAAAGCAAACTAGTCTGAGAAACAATAGGAGAAAAGAAAAGCAGCAATTATGGCATTACACAGCATGGTACTTACAGAATATAATGAAATCAGCTGGTGACAATTAGGTGCAACTTAGTCAGAATAATGACAAGGTCAATAACGGCCCTTAATTTACAGATGTAATGCAAAGAAAATAGACAATAAGAGCCACAGCTGCATGAAAACAAAAGCAGAAACAAAGGGGCATAAGGAAAAGCAAGTCACAAATGAAGACAATGCAGGAGGAAAAAGGCACAAATACAAAAAGGGAAATTGGGACATTATTCAAGTCAATTTATACATTAAGTTGCCAAACTGCTTTAAAGATCATGGTACTGTATGCATGTAGCTTTTTATTGATGTATTATTTTTAGATAAATCTTAATTTACATGGAGCGGGTTAAGAAATTGATTCTATACATTAACATACTTCAAAAGCCAAATACAAACACAAAACCCATAATACAACTAACTTGCTTAGTATCAAAAGGAAAGAAATACAGGGAGTTCCCTCAACTCGCTGACTGATCCAAAAAAACAATGACAGATGTAAAAGAAAATAGGCACTCTGTATCCCCTACAGCTTTTATCTTAACTCAAATTTATAATCTGGCAGGACAGAAAGTAGAAAAGAAATAATACCTGCTAATGGCTGGGCAGTCAGTAGAATAACTTAAACAGAAATAATTACAGCTCATACTAGCCAAAGAAAGACTATTAGCCACCTTCACAATATGTAAATACAATTTACTTTTAAAACAAGTGCTTCAATCTGGAGCAGGGGAGAAATCTAATCACACACACACACCCTGAGATCAGGCTCTGGCTGTTCCTTTATACTCCGTTAGGCAGTGTTTCAATTACCAACTGGTGGAGATGATTAGACCTTAGAGAGAACAGTGACAAGAAAATACCAAAACACAGAGTCCATCTCAGCAAAATAATCAAGTGTCTGATGATAATCACAATGAAAATAACATCCTGGGATGTAACATCCATTAACTAGAACAGAAGTGATTAATAGAACTTTTATTCAAGCAAAGTCCCACATGCAATAAATGCTGAAACAATTGTAGTAAAGACTTAAACATGAGTCACCATAAAGCTGTTGGGAAACACCGCTATACTAGTAGAAAGGGATCACAAATTGAGGCAAGCTGTTGACACTTCAGTTCTCCACATTTCTTGAAGGTCAAACGCAAGTGAGAATTATTGCCCAATCCAGAGAATGGAAGTGAAGTCAAACGAGCTGAAAATAAACAACTGCATCAGGCACAAACACCACGTCATCCTCCACAAACACTGCCGGTCACCCAGTAGGACTGAGGAGATTCATTGACATCTTATTTGTGGCATCCTAGAGTCTCGGACACCTACCGGAGGGGAAATTACGTTGCACATTCCTTACCACACCTAAGAGTAAGCGTACCTGAATCCGAGTCCATCGCCAAACAAGGCTGTAGTGGCAGTTTCTCAACTGACACCTATGAAAGGTTTACTTACCCCAAGGGAAACTGCAGAGACCCTCTTCCAACAAGTTTAGGTATTATGGTCTGCTTTCCTGAAGAAAGTCCTAAACAGAGCTCATCTTCCCTCAAGAGTAGGAGATCTTAACAGCCAATCACACCAAGTCATAAGGGACAAGCCAAACACAGAACAAACACTTGTATACAAATCTGCTCCGCATCAGTCAGATCCATGTTTGCCCTGTTGAAAGTCCCAGATGCAGCGGTCCAGTCACACCGCAAAAACAGTGTAGTGCCTTACAGATAAAACCTACCACAAACACACCTTCCCATCCACCCCACAGGTCTGCCGCAGCTGACGATCTGGACAGTGGAGGACGGGGGGGGGGGGGGGGGGGGGTCACGGGTAAACTTGTCGGTCACGGGTACTTAACTCACTCAGCACTGGTAAAACAGCGGTCATAAACACTGTCTAAGGCATACTGGAGTCATAACTGAACACAGGAGAGTGGAGCATTGAACTGTCCTGTGTTGACTCACCTTTACCCAGAGCTCCTGTTCATTTCATTCATCTTCAGTACAACAACCTGAAAGACAGCCATTTAGTTCAAGCTAAACAAAAAAGGCTTTCTGTGTCCTTGCTCAGACAAACTCAACACATGGTGTTTGATACAGAAATTCCAGTAGTGTTACTCATTTGCATTAGTTATCCAGCACTGTCACCTACAACCAATTAAAAATCATAACATATATACAGCAGAATTCCACAAGTTCAAAACCCATGAACATCCATCCCTGAAGCTCTTTGTGCACTGCACAATACCCAGTCACAGAGTTCAGACGCACCATCTGTCCGATTCCTGATCTCAAACCGCACCTGATTCAAACCTGCAGCAACTGACATCAGCCTCTGCCAAACACCGGTTTAAACTAACAGCACTGAAGGATGGGAACTTCAGAGAACCAGCAGACAAGATCTCTGAAGAGCAATAAATGAACTTATCCACAACTAATCCATAGAACAGAAAAAGAGTGTGTACCTGAGGTGTGTGCTTAAATACTGTGGTGATGAGCTGATCAGGATCAGGTGAGCTGATGATGAACTGAGTGACAGCAGGTGTCGAGCAGGAGGAATTCTGTGAATTGTAGTTTTGAGAGATATGGCTGAACAGTCTGTGTGAATGGCATGGATGAGAGAACAGCAGTCAGACTGTGACAACAACTGTGACCGTCACTTCACGCAAGTACATTTCCAGGGGGTTTCCAAAAAGCAAGATTATCTTAACATCAAACATACCCTGAACTCTTGCTTCACTATTTTGATACCAATCTTTCATTTGAAAGCTATGTTTCTAGCATCTGTAAAACGGCATTCTTCCATTTTAAAAATATATCTAAATTGCGACATATGCTATCTAAGACAAATGAGGAAAAGTTAGTTCATGCGTTCATGAGTTCAAGGCTAGATTATTGTAATGCTTTACTTGGTGGTTGCCCTGCACGCTTAATAAACAAATTCCAGCTGGTCTAAAATGCAGTAGCTCGAGTTCTTACTAGAACCAGGAAGTATGAGCATATTAGCCCAGTTCTGTCAAACCTGCACTGGCTTCCTATTAAACACCGAATACATTTTAAAATCTTGCTAATTACTTACAAAGCATTAAATGGTTTAGCTCCACAGTACTTGAGCGATCTCTTAACACATTATAGTCCTTCACGTCTATTGCGATCCCAAAATACTGACCAGCTTATAATACCTAGAATATCAAAGTCAACTGCTGGCGGTCGATCCTTTTCCTATTTAGCTCCTAAACTCTGGAACAGTCTTCCTATTACAGTTCGGGAAGCAGACACACTCTGTCAGTTTAAATGTAGACTAAAAACACATCTCTTCAACCTGGCATACACATAACACATTATACATACATTTTTAATCCAAATCATGTAAAATGATTGTTAGGCTGCATAATTTAGATAAGCCGGAACCGGGAACATTCCCATAACACCTGATGTACTCGATACATCAGAAGAAGAATGGCATCTACGCTGATATTGGTCTCTGTTTATTCCGAGGTTACCGTGGGCAGCTGGATCCGGGCCGTATCCAGATCAGATGAAGGACCTGGACACGAGCACAGCACTGCCCTGAAGTGTCTGTGGAGATCGTGACTCTACTAGACCCTCCCCTGTGACGATCATGAACCCATCTCTAACCGGACCAAATTGGACTTCATATTGGACTTGAATTGTTGTATAATAATCATGTACGGTTTGGCTGTTGGCCAGAGGAGAACTGGTCCCCCGACTGAGCCTGGTTTCTCCCAAGGTTTTTTCTCCATTCTATTCTTCATTCGTTACGTCACCTGCCGGAGTTTTGGTTCCTTGCCGCTGTCGCCTATGGCTTGCTCAGTTGGGGAAACTTAACACTTAAAATTCATCAATTGTATTGATTCGCCTGCTCTTTTGGGGCTTCTGTTCAGCCAAACAAACTTTGTTTATGTTGTTTTTCCTGTAAAGCTGCTTTGAAACAATCTACATTGTAAAAAGCACTATATAAATAAAGGTGACTTGACTTGACTTGACTGCGATGAAACGGCCTGCTGAGTTTCTGCACTAGCAGCATCAGAGCATCTGCAGAATATTCCTGACATAACTCACTGAGCTTTGCTCTCACATTTCTGATGCGAGCTGATCTAAATGAAATCTTTTCATCATATCCAGCCATCGTGTCTCGTGATTCATTTCAACATCTTTATGTATATTTTTGAAGCTAGAAAAGGTTTTATTAGATGGATAAAAAGAGAATAGTACAAATATCTTCATTGACGTTCTGCCGATGAAAGAAAGTTTGGAACAACATGAGGGAGAGTAAATTACGACAGAAAGATGATTTCTGGGTGAACGAGATGTTTTTTCTCACCAATGAAATTGTTCCATTCAGAGTCTAAGTCGGTCTGATTGGCCAGGCAACCCTTCATGATGTTCAGGCACAACGAATGACAACGGCTTGAGTGAAGGAGATCCACGGCAGAGTGGATAGAACCACTGACGCATCAAAGTCCAATCACACTCCGACCCAACAGCAATCTGCACACACACAAACACACACACACATATATACATACATACACACAGATGCATACACACAAAAACACAGGGAGATGTACAGATGCATACACACACACACACACACACACAGAGACACACACACAGAGGAACAAACATTCAGGACAAGGGTTTCATCACAGAACAGTTTATTGAGGGAAATGTCAGATTCTTTCCTCCGGCTCTGGATCTGAGATCCTTGTTGGATTTCTTGATACAGAAATCTAATGAGGTTATTACAATATTTAAAAAAAAGAATGTCTGGAAATCTAAAGCTGATATTTCCTACTGGAATTGCTTCTGATCATTAGAAAACTCACTCACACACACTGTATTTTGTTGTTTGTGAGATGAGATTTATGGCTTTATTAATGGAAACATCTGTGGCCTTGCATACAATGTCTCTGCTGACAGCCAATCCCTGAACCAGTGCCCGCGATGCCATCAGCCTGCGAGAAACCTGCCAATCACAGCACAGATGAGCAGATCAAGACATTTAATCATCACTCTGACTGTAAGAAACACAACAGATATCAGCCGATGAACCACACAAACATGGACAGCCAATCAGAATCCATCCTGTTTTAAAGAGCTCAAAGATTTAAAGTGACAGACGATAAGCTGCAGCTCTTATCATAAAAAGAATGGTGTTTTCATGTGATAGTTACCGTTCTTACACGGCGTTAAATTCAGTTTGAGATCAGTGAATTCTTTCAGCTTCAGTCTGTCACTGAATGTGAGGATCATCATCAGATCTGCAGTCGAGGAAGATACTTTAGTTACTTTTAAGATACTTCTGTATTTTTCTCACCTGGGCTTCTTTTTTTTATAACAAAAAAGTATTTATTTATAGGCAAACAAACACCCTTTCAAACTGAAACAATAATCGATACAGATTCAGAGACCCAAACCTTTCTGCTACCATTCTGGAGAATCACAAGCTCACTTAAAACTGAACATCTTTTAAAATCTTAAAAGTATTTTTTTGCTTACGGTTGGAGGCCATTGAAGGTCAGCAGCACATCAGTCAATAAAGTGAGATTAGATGCATTCAAATATTTGTTTTAAAATTTAATTATTGGAGGTAAGGTTAATAAGGTTAATATTCTGATTCTGCATTTCACGAGTTCACACTTACAAATGATTCAGGAGCAGTAAATGGTAAGGAAAGGTAAACCAGAAATGTGAGATGGGGTGGTTGGAATCATCCATGAAGATTGGGTCAGATGGTAGTTTGACCTGTGAGTTTCTGAAATGGAGGTAGGCTGAGAGGGTTTGATATGGCTGGATTGGTGATGGAAGATTAAAGATGTAGATGAAGTGACCTTTTCTTGTCAGGTTGGTCTTGCTTTGTTTGATGAAAATAAGAGATGGTTTCTTCGTCCAGTACTGGCAAGTCAGAAATTGTAGGATGTACTTTTGGGTTAAAGCTGGATGTGACGGTGAGTTCTGAGCATCTGAGGAATCCGAAAGCCCAGGATGAACATAGCATCACTGCTGCGGCAGTGGGATAATTTCCCCCTGGCTGACTCCTGCGGGAGTGTCACTTCTGCGGCAGTGGATAATTCGAGAGGCCTCACTGCAGTCGTTACTCCTTTTGTGCAATCGTGGTTGCTGCGCCTATGCGAAATGAATGGCTGGATAAATGGTCTGTTGAGAATCCTGTTTGGAGTAGAGTAGCTTTAAGAAGTTTGGAACCAAAATGTGTAATGGGTTGAAATGGTCTATGGAGAGTGGGTCGAATGGGAGTTTAGTTTGCGAGTTTCTGAAATGGAAGTAGGCTAGGAGGATTTGATATGGTTGGATTGGTGATGGAAGATTAGAGATGTAGGTGAAATGGTGTTTCTTTGTTTGATGAAGTAAGAAATGGTTTCGTCGTCCAGCACTGACAAGTCGGAATTTGTAGGATGTAATTTTGGGTTAAAGCTGGATGTGATGGTGAGTTATGAGCATCTGAGGGAACCGAAAAGCCAGTATGGGGATAGCTTCACTGCTGCGGCTAACTCCTGCGGGAGTGTCGGGGAACATCATTTCTGCAGCAATGGAGGTGGCAGTGGAATAATTTCCATTTGAACCGAGCTCATGAGGGAGTGGGGGTGCATCGCTGCTGCGGTAGTAGAGAACTTCCTCTGGAAACTTATCACGTGTTGGATGATGGAGATTGTCTCTTTCCTCATCTTCTGTCTCTGTGGCAGTGAAAGCCATTTCTGGAGAGACTGATTTGATTGAATGTATCACTTGGCTTCCGATGACCTGCGGCCCAGTGCTTGGATCTGTTAGTTTTAGAACAAAATATGTGATGGGGTGATTGAAGTCGTGTGGGCCGGATGTGAGTTTGGCCTGATCTCTTAAATGAAGGTAGGCTACGAGGGATTGTTGTTGTTCGTGGAAGTTAAAGGCCTTTATAGTTTTGTTTACCTTACTTTCGTCATGCAGCGCTGATGGGTCAGAATATGGATGGATTTTGATTAAGGTTGGATGTGACTGAATCTGAGGAACTAAAGCCAATATGGCTCGATCATGGCGTTGAGTGGTCGGACAACATTTGGGTGGAATCCTTGGCGGAGAGTGGGGATACGGATTTCCAACGTAATTGGTTGTCTGGTGTCTGTGCTGGTGGGTTGAGTTCTTGGGATACATCTGATGAGCAGAGGATTAAATTTCAGCAGAGGGAAGTAGATTTCACCTAGGTAACCCATGATGAAGCTGGCTTGGAGGTTCTTGGTGTTGTTGAAATGCAATACGATTCGGTGGTGATGGATAGAGACAATGTGAAGCAGATTACATGTGGAGTGGAAAGTCTTGACTCTTCCACTCCACATGTAATCTTCCGAATGAGTGGTTTGAAGAGAAAAAGGCTTGAAGAATGGAAATTTAAAGGCGTTGAGAAATATCAACTCTGAATATTGATATACTGGTTCGGAATGGGTCCGCCTCTGGTGGCAACAGCCTTAACTTCAGTGAGGATTTGTGTTTTACTGTTGTTGGTGACAAGGCTGGTTCCAAGCAGGTTTTTGTGGAATGGCATGAGCATTGCAGAGAACAGGATGAAAGGAGATTTAGCATGGTGGAGAGAGTTAGGTGGAAAAAAGGCCAGGGCCGAAGCCACTTGCGGAGGCAACCTCACGCTTGGGTTGATGCCTGGAGAGAGACAGAAGGGGTAGAAAGGGAAGATAAAACAGTGTCTGGGCCTGCACCACTAGCGAAGGCAGCCTCATGCTAGAACCGGATGGTAGGGCTGCAGGTCATTGATAAGGGAAAGGTTAGGTATGTACTTCTGTGCGGAGCTTGCACCGCTGGCGGAGGCAAGCTCACGCTTGGAGGGCGGCGTGTGTCACTAAAGGCTGGCATGTGAGGTGCAGTGCTGGAAAACTGCAGTGTGCTGCTGCTTAAAGCTTGAAAATCTGGTCTTGCAAGGAGAGAGATGAAGATTCAGGGAGTGAAGGTTTGAGGCATTTTGAAGGTGGAGTGAATTTGGAGATGGTACAGCTGATTGGAGCGAGACCTGTATTTTAGTTAGTTTTGCTTTGGTCGTTCTCCTTTCACTATTGATGCAAGTGCTGAGGTGTCGTAGGAAGTTGAGTAAGAAGATGGCAGATGTATTGATGGTGGAGGTGAGTGTAAGCCTCGGCGTCATAGGGTGCGATGACCGCGTAGTGATGTTGGAAGCTCAGTTGCAGTGTTTTGTTGAGCTTGGGAGCTCCTTTCATCAGTGGGATACGGCGAAGGAACTTGAGACAGGAAGTTTTCATCATCAAACAGGTACATCTCAATCTTGGACATTGTGGCGATAAGGCGGGGCATCACATGATCGCCTGCTAAATTCCAACACGTTGGCTGGCGTTGGCTTTTTGCTATTCAGTGTTTTCAATCTCTTGAAGATTATTTACAGACATCTAAATATATACGCAAGTAATAACAAAACACCACTATGGTTAGTCAAAAACGCTGATTTCCATAAGTAAATAACCTTTCAATTATAAAATTGACAGGGGAGTTTAATTTCTATCAGATACGTGTTGCATATTTAATGACTAAACACACTTACTAACCTGTTGGAATTCGGAATATCAAAATTGATGAAAGTTCACAAATGTATTGGCTATGAATAAACCACAAGTAGGGGATCATCCAAGTATCATAGAATTATAAGACTTATCATAGCTTAAAGGATTGAGGACAGTGAAGGCAGTGAATTACTTTGAAATAAGAAGTGCATATGGTTTATTTTCCAGTGGGTCCACTTAATAGCTGGTTAAGTTGAATCATCAAGGCAGTGTTGGCAATAAGTTCTTGATTCTTGTGTGGGCGGCTGAGCGCGCGATCAGACTGTAATGAGCGCTATCTGAAAGCAGCGCGTGCGATCGGGCTGTACTGCGCGCGATCTGACTTCCGTGCTGCCGTACTGCTTGAGCTGGCAGCGCGTTAGTTTAAAACAATCACATTTCAGACATGGATTTCCCGAAACAGTAGCATCAAGATGGCACAAACTGCTCGTGATTTAGCATTGCTGAAATCAAAGCGCCGGGAGGATTACAGCTGCTCTTGTTTGTGTGAGCTGACGGACAGAGAGAGTGTGAGCTGAAACTGCAGCACGGTCTGCTGAAGGCTCGCGGCAGCTGTGGCCTGACGCTGGTGGAAAGCCCGTTCCTTGCGGGAAGAGGGCGGCATTGCCTGAGAGTCGAGCTTGCTGCTCAACCAACTTTATCTGAATGCGGATGTTTCGCTTGCGGTGGCGAGAACAGGCCTCGCGTCTCATTGTGCATTTGCTTGTTTGTTGCTCAGGATCCGTTTGTTTGGTCTGGCACCCGTGATGAAATGCTGAGGGTGATATGATATAGTCAGCATGGTGTTTAGGCGGATGAGAATCGCTCCTGAGTCCGTCTAAATCCCTCTAACGTGTAGAGCTCGAATCCGGCTGTATCGCGACCGGAAGGTGGAGCCGTATGCCGTAAACTGTCCAGCTGCCGTAAACCGTCAAGAGGTGTAGGTGAGTCGAACATGACTATATATACATGTTTCCTCTCATGCTGATAGGATGAGGTGTAATTGCTGATGACGAGTTGATTGCGTTAATCCTTTGAACGTGCTCCTCCTGAACTTTGTTAATAAAACATCATTTCACTGATTTCATTCTCTTTAAGGAAAACTAAATCTGTTTGTAAGTGAGATTGATAAATGCTCACTTTTACTCTAGAATGACAACATCACATTCATTAAGATTGATCTGTACTCTGGTATGAGAGATAAATGTGAAAACACTTATTTGAAAAAGTAACTTTTAAAGATATTTTGTTGTAAAGTTTAAAAGTAATGCGGTACTTTACTAGTCACTTGAAAAAGTAATGAATTACATAATTGCAGTTGTTTGTAATGTGTTTCCCCAAAACTGGATCTGCAAAATATTTATGACCTTTTTATGCTCATGCAAAGCTGTACCTGAATGTGCAGTTTCTGACTGAGAGCTCCAAATGGCTGCAGCTGCCCGGAGTGTTTGTTCACACACTCCAGATAATCTCCAGATAAACTCATACTGAGGGTTAACCAGAGAAAACATGCGCTCCACTAATCCTGTCCAGGGGCCTCATTTATGAACGTTACGTACACACAAAAGAGTGCGTGAAATGAGAAATGGCGACACCGTCGGCAGATGGAAGAAACACGTGAAAGTCTGTGGAACTAAACCAGTGTTTTTCAACCTTTTTTGAGCCATGGTACATTTTTTCATTGAAAAAAATCACAAGGCACACCACCAACCGAAAATGTAAAAAAAAAATGAAACTCTGTGGCCTATATTAAAAATATATTCTCATATTCTCATATTAGTCATTCTTATCAAAGTGTATTGAATGGGAATCAAATAAACACAAAGAATATAAAGTATTTTAGGATTAATTAGTTTAAAAAAAAGTTTTTAGACCAATTCGTTGAAATTGAATAATTTTTCACGGCACACTGGTGTTCCACGGCACAGTGGTTGAAAAACAGTGCTGTAGACTGTTGCTTAAAAGAAATGGCAACACTGCCTCTCAGATAACATGAAGACTTCACAAAGCAAGTCTTAGAATTAACAGCCTACACGAATACCCGTTTAATCGATCTGCAGTGTAAAACAAACTAAATCAAACGGAAATTGCAACAGAAATGCAAATTAACACATATTTGCAAAAAGATATGAAATATGTTCTGCAAAAATATTGGCATGTTATGCAATTCATCCTCATAAATAATATGGTAAACAGAACTAAATAATGTACAAAACTGATATTCTCGTCAATGTGTCCGTCTGGCGGAGCAGCTATAGATGCAATTAGATAGACAAATAAATAGATAATTAGGGAGATATATGGATAGCTATATGTATTAATTGTCCACATGGGAAAGTTGTTTTCATAGTAAAATGTGTTCATTAGTTACGGAATCATATAAAAGCCCATTAAAAAAAATGCGCATGAAACTCGAAATGACGACTTACCTAATCTAAATTATGACCTACTAAATCGAAATTATGACTTTCTGTCTTGTGAGCACATTGATCCAAACAACACAAGATGAACTGTGAACATATTAAGGAATACTTTAATCATGGTTTTACCAGTGATGAAATTCTCGCATTATTCATGGAACGACATGGAATAGCGCTGAGCAAATGTCTTGAAACGATTTGGCGCAGAAAGAACGAAATGGACGTTGCTGCAGTTAACTTTAAACCTCTGGCCAATGTCATAGTTATAGATGGATCCACACATTTAGGATAACTGCTATGATACACATGCCTCCTCAGTCTCAAACAAACCTCTTCATATCTAAATGCTGCAACAGAACTCGAGTTCGATCGAGCGATTGCACCGTTTCCCTATCAGTAATAATATCATTTTTTGGTGCATCCATCTATAACCATGACATTGGCCAGAGGTTAGAAGTTGTTATGTTATCATTAGTAAAACTACGATTAAAGTATTCCTTATTATGTTCCCAGTTTAGCTGAGACTTTTCAAATCTCGTAATTATGACTTAGTATGCCATAATTTCGATTTAAGTAGGCTATGTCATAATTTCGATAATTTTTCACATCATTTTTCTTATGTGCGAAAATGGGCTTCCATATGCCAACTCTGTGCCCTCCAAACAAAATTTTTCTACTCTTTTCCACCTCGCCAACGATAACTTCTACTTCACACTGAGTGAAGTTACATTTTATTAATTTCCTCTCTGTGTTTGCCATGATTTCGCATGCCATGAATATTAACTTGTGGGCGTTTCACGGACTATTTATGGGCATCTATGGGTGTCACATAAAGCCACAAAAGCTGCGCTACATTTAGAATTGATTGTGATTTATAAAGGGAAACCCATGCACACGGTTTTATAAATCCGGATATTTCTTTTGTGCGTACGCACATCCTATGTTTCATCTGTACACCACTTCTGACGCAAATCCTACGCAAAGGTTTATAAATGAGGCCCCAGAACTCTGCCAGAACCTCAGACAGACTCACGGAGCCCCCTACACACAGATCAATCAATCAATCAATCAATCAATCTGCATGACATAAAAACTAACATGTTTTCCTGGTAAGATAACTGGTCTCCGGTCCTATGATTCAACCCTATCGGGGACAAATCTTTTTCAAGACCACGTTGCACAACTGCAGAATAGTGCCCCCAAAGATGAATTTCGTAAAAGGGTGTGATTTATATTTGTTTAGTCAAGTGAAAAAGACTAGGGAAGAATAACTCTAAGGAGTTTTGTGTCATCCTGGAAATGATCATTGCTGAAACCTAGACATTAAATGTTAAGAAATGTTGAAAGTCTGATCAGCCGATTCATGAACTAAAAAACCAAAACAGTGAGGACTTCCACAAGAGAAACTGGCATGACTGTTTTTTTGCTTAAGGATTTTCAGGTAGAATCACCAGGGGCCTCATGTACTAAGACTTGCGTTGAATTCATACTGAAACATCACTTACGGACAAAGCTGTGATTGTGCGAACGCATAAAAAAATCCAGATGTATCAATCTCTGCGTTCGAAGGATCCCGCGCATATTCTCTTCGTACATCCCGATTCACGGGAAATTGAGCGCACATGCACATGCACGAGCACAACACTCCACCCAGTCTCCTCCCTTAATTAAACTTATTTAAATATGGTAATGAGTCCACTTGGGAAAAGGAAGCGGCACGAAAACGAAAGTGAAAGTACAGAAAGTGAATTGGAGGTGCTACTATCGGAGGTAGAAATTAGAAAAAAAAATATTTGGAACTTTGTCCTCCGGAATTAATAACAAAAGGAAAAAAAATATGAAAATATGGGGGAGTTTAGTTGATGCTGTCAATGCGGTTGGATCTGAAAGTTGCACTGTAAATGATCCTAAAAATAAATGGTCTTATAATTGTCTTTAGTGGATAACCGCGGTCTTCTGAAGGGTTGCTGTATAATTAAATACAATTATTATATATAATTGTTATATAATTAATTTAATTAAATGCAAATAAATAAAAATAAAAAGTACTATTAGATAGAACCATAACTTTAAATGCATCACTCATCAAGAAGCCATCGCGCACTCTGCCAGCTACCAGCTGTCACCCAACCAAGCTTTTTGTAAGGATGTATGAATCATGGGTTGACCCAGGCCACCTTGCCACAATATTTTTAGGCGTATTTGCGCATCACATATAATCTGCACATTTATTGAATGGAAATGTTTCCGATTCTCGTATGCAAATTCATTTTCAGATGGTGCCTTATATGTGTGTGCAGTCGATCGCTCCGATTACATTTTAATGTTTGGCTGGTCAACTGCATCATGCGGGGACAGCTGGTTTTGCGTGGCTCAAAGACGACTCGCTGATTCCTGAGCGGTCGGTCAGTTCCCTTTGGAAAGAATCAGTTGCCAGGAAACCAAGCGTTGTCGGCACCTGTAACGGAACGGGAATTGCGTGTTTCCTCGCTGTCTCTCTCTCTAGATTCGGACCCAACTAGATTCGGAGGATAGCCCTTGGAAATCTGAAATGGCTGATAAGGCAGTCATCCTGGGCCAGGAAATCATTGTGGTCCCTAAAAACTCGTTCTCTTCGGATTCTGCCATTAGCAATGTCCTCTAATATTGCCAAAGCTGCCATTGCCATAGACTAATTGTTCATTTTACCCTTCAATTTGCACGTGTTTTTATATGTTCTTACTTAATTGCATAATTTATAGAATATTCCCATGAGGCTTATGTGGAAAAAAAAAAAAAAAATAAAAAAAAAAAAAAATATATATATACTTCTTCTTGGCTCCGTCTGTCTAGATAGACAATGGATGTGCCCGGTTTAGGTCAATCTGATGGTGAACAGCGTCGGCTGTGGCTAAACAGGCCGATCCGTGAATGGCAGTCTTTAGCACACTTCCTACACTGAAAGTCTGATGACTGCGGCTGGTATGTCATAGTTTTCACTTTCCTACATTCTCTCCTGTCCGACCACAGTTTGAGTCTCTTTCCCTCAGCAGTGTTGAGACCAGCACGTACTATGCTTCGCCATGCGTCGCGGTCTGCAGCAACCTCTTCCCACTTGCCGACGCTGATGTCAGCCGATTTCAGGTCACGCTTACAGACGTCTTTGTAGCGCAGTGTGGGACGTCCTTTTGGCCGGGAACCTGTAGCCAGTTCTCCGTAGAACATGTCTTTGGGGATGCGACCATCCTTCATGCGATGGACATGTCCTAGCCATCGTAGGCGGCGTTGTGAGAGGAGGGTGAACATGCTGGGCAGCTTTACTCGGTCAAGAACCTCTGCGTTGGTCACTCTGTCTTGCCATGTAATGCCCAGGATCCTCCTCAGGCACCGCAGATGGAAGCTGTTCAGGCGGTGCTCTTGTCGTGAGTAGGTGGTCCAGGACTCGCTGCCGTAGAGCAGTGTGCTCAGAACGCAGGCTCTGTACACTGCAACCTTGGTGACTGTGGTCAGCTTGTTATTTTCCCACACTCTCTTTGTCAGCTTGGACATGGCAGCAGCAGCTTTTCCTATGCGTTTGTTGAGCTCAGGGTCCAGCGAGAGGATGCTTGTAACAGTTGAGCCCAGATAGGTGAACTGCTCTACCACCTGCAGCGTGTGGTCCCCGATGTTGATGATGGGAGTTTCGCTGACGTCCTGCCCCATGATCTCTGTCTTCTTTAGACTGATGGTCAGGCCGAATTCTCTGCATGCATGTGCCATGCGGTCGATTTGCCTCTGGAGCCCTGACTCTGTGTGAGAAACGAGGGCGGCATCGTCAGCAAAGAGCATTTCCTGGATCAGGATGCGGCGCACTTTGGTCTTCGCTCGGAGGCGTGCCAGATTGAAGAGTTTGCAGTCTGATCTGGTTTGTAGGTAGACTCCATCATCAGATTCTCGGAACGCGTACGACAATACGAGGGAAAAGAAGATTCCAAAGAGTGTCGGGGCGAGAACGCAGCCTTGCTTTACACCGCTGCGAATAGGGAAAGGTGCAGAGGATGAACCATCAAAGTTTACTGTGCCCTGCATGTCTTTGTGGAAGGACGTAACTATGCTGAGCAACTTTGGGGGGCACCCAATCCTTTCAAGGAGCGTGAAGAGGCCCTTCCTGCTCACTAGGTCAAACGCCTTGGTAAGATCAATAAAGGCAATGTATAGGGGCTGTTGTTGCTCTCTGCTTTTCTCCTGTAGTTGTCTTAAGGAGAATATCATGTCTGTGGTAGATCTCTCTGCTCTGAAACCACACTGGGATTCTGGATAGACTCTCTCAGCAAGTGCTTGTAGTCTCTTTAGTACCACCTTGGCGAAGGCCTTGCCGATGATGCTGAGTAGGGATATTCCTCTGTAGTTGTTACAGTCGCTGCGGTCGCCTTTGTTCTTGTACAGCGTGACGATGTTCGCATCTCGCATGTCTTGGGGAACCGTCCCTTCCATCCAACACTGGCAGAGTAGCTCATGAAGGTGGTTAAGTAGAGCTGGCTTTCCGCACTGAATCACCTCTGCTGGAATGCCGTCTGAGCCTGGTGCTTTCCCATGCGCCAGCGAGTCGATGGCTTTGCTAAGATCTTCCACTGATGGGGGTAAGTCTAGCTCTTCCATGACAGGCATGGGTGGGATGTTGTTGACAGCTTTTTCGGTGACAATGGTCTCTGTAGAGTAGAGGTCTTGGTAGTGTTCGGCCCACCTCTCCATCTGCTTGTCACGGTCACTGATGACTTCACCGTCCCTGGACTTGAGTGGAGCGATCTTGCTGATGGTGGGGCCGAAAGCTTTCTTTATTCCTTCGTACATGCCATGTATGTTACCTCTGTCAGCGCAGGTCTGGATTGTCTGACACAGGTTCTGCCAGTAGTCATTTGCACATCGTCTTGCAATCCTCTGAGTGTTGTTTCTGGCTGTTCTTAGAGCTGCGAGGTTCCTTGCAGATGGATCATTTTTATAGGCAATCAGGGCTTCTCTTTTGGCTGTGGTGGCAGGTTCCATTTCTGCCTGGTGAGTTTCAAACCAGTCCTGATTTTTTCTTTCTTTCTTTCCCCAGACTTGGATGGCGGTGTTGTAGACTGCATTTCGTATCCGCTGCCATTTCTCTTCTAGTGTTAGGGCTGTGTTGCCTTCCAGGGCATCTTGTAACTGGGCGACAAGTTTTGTGCGTGACTCAGGGTTTGACGCTCGCGCGATATTGATACGAGGGCGGCCTTTCTGCTTGGTGTGGTGGATCTTCTTTGGTAGTAGTCTCAGTTTGCTGCACACCAAGGAATGGTCTGTGTCGCAGTCGGCGCTCTGGTAACTACGTGTGACGAGCACACTGTTAAGCACAGCTCTTCTGGTGATGATCATGTCCAGTTGGTGCCAGTGTCCGGATCTTGGATGCCGCCAGGAGACCTTGTGTTGGGGCTTTGTGTTGAAGAACGTGTTGGTGATACACAGCTTGCGAAAGGAGCAAAGCTCCAGCAGCCTCTGTCCGTTTTCGTTCATTTTGCCAACACCAAAGTGACCTAAGCAGTCTGGCCATGAGCTGTGTTCTGCGCCAACTCGGGCGTTGAAGTCGCCTAGCAAGATGATATGCTCGGTCTCTGGGATCTTGTTGATGATGTTATCCAGATCCTCGTAGAACTGATCTTTGATTTCCTGTGGAGAGCAAAAAGTTGGTGCATAAGTGCTAATGATGTTGACCATGCCAGAGGAGGTCGACAGGCAGAGAGAAAGGATGCGCTCTGAGCCGCCGGTAGGAGAGACTATCATGGGTAGCAGGCTGTTCTTCACTGCAAAACCGACGCCGTGCAGACGAGGTTCCTCGATGGATCTGCCCTGCCAGAAGAAGGTATAATCGCTTTCCCGCAGCATTCCATCTGCAGCTAGCCTGGTCTCTTGCAGTGCCGCTATGTCAATGTTGAGTCGCCTCAACTCAGAGTCGATGACTGCGGTCTTCCTGCAGTCGTTGATCTGTTGCAGATCGTCGGAAAGTCCTGGACTCATAGTTCTAACGTTCCAGGTGGCCAGTCGTAAGACTGAGGGTTTCTTTTTCTTTTGTTTTTTGCCTGGTGCGGTAATTGCTGTCTGCTTGTCGATGATGATCTATGCTCCAAGCACCCATTGAAGCAGGCAGACAGTGGCGGATCAGCACCCAATTGACCGGGGGCTGCCCAGTTTGGGGCGGGCGGTAGCTGATCAGTGAGGTGCAATGACCTCTCCCACCGTCGGAGGCAACCCGTAGCGCCCGATCCTTACGCCAATCAGGTGAGGCTTATAACTCGTAACTGCTGCCTCCCATGTTGTTTCTGCTGCATAGCAGCACCAGAGTGACCTCTCCGGGGCACAATGCCTGGGCGAAGCTTATGGAGACCCTGGGATGCCCAATCACCAGAATCTCCCTCTCTGCCTTACTAGTGGGGTCCGAAGGAGTGCAGCACTACATTTGGCACCAGTTTGGCTGCAGGAGTTGCCGGAAAGATGACAATAGTCATTTCAACCGCCTTAGGACACCACTCCGGATTTTTTCAGGTTTACTCCTTAGCCTTTTCCTCTCCCGAGGATACCCACAAGGCAGTGGGAGACTCGTGGAAGGCGGGAACGTCTCTCTTCCCGTACAGGCCCAGAAAACCTGCCCACTGCCACTGCGAGGGCCCCGCAGAGAGCTGCCTGTCTCGTTCCCTCTAAGGGAACTAGGGTTACGTAAGTAACCTGAGACGTTTTCATCTCCTTGAACTCTCAATGTGTCTGTTTGACAGACAAATGTACCAGAAACAAATGTATCTTGTTTGCAATTCCTGCATTCAGTCAGTTAGAATAAGCTTTAGAATAAGATGGTGGCGCGAGTACATCGCGAGGCTCAGGGTCTCTCCAGTTTCTGCAATTTAGCAGTATTATCCTTGCTTATCTATTACAGCTGTGCAATTACATCGTACACCCAAAGTGAGCTTTTGGATATTGGTTTGCAAATTTCCGACGGTTTTATGGACAACCTTCGACTCCTTCCTGAGATCGGTAGGACGCCCAAAGCAGCGCATTCTTCCTGCCCAGGCGGAAGTCCTCGCAGGTGGCATTGAGACCATAAACAAAGGCGAGGCAAGCGTGGAGGACATAGAGCTCGGTTAAAGCTAACACCACACCAGCTCTCTCTACCCAGTGTCTTCCTCGCCAACGTTCGGTCACTAGCGAACATAATGGAGGAGATTCGACTTAACATGACACATAGCAAAAGACTTCTGAACTGTAACGTCCTTATCTTCACGGAGACGTGTTTAAATAGCGGAATACCAGACTCTGCTATTGAGCTAACGGGACATCACACGCTCCGCGTGGACAGAACAATAGATGGATCCGGTAAGACAAGGGGAGGCGGTTTGTGCATTTATATTAACAAAGCTTGGTGCACAAACTCTGCTGTTGTTGGGAGCCATTGTTAAGCTAACCTAGAGTTTCTCATGGTTAAATGTAGACTGTTCTATCTGCCGCGGGAGTTCACTTCCACCATTATAAGCCTTTATTCCCCTTTATTCCCCGGATGCTGATGCCAAGCTTACTATGAAAGAACTTTATGCAGCTGTAACAGACTTGAATCGGTCTTCATCCAAAAAACCACACGAACACTTGACAACAGATGATTTTTTTTACTGTAACAAAAAAAGATGGACATCAGTGTAGATAAACAATCAGATGAAGTCTCTCTCTCTCTGGAACACACAGTACTCGACGAGAGAGAGTCATATGCTGCGCGTCCACAGTCTCGTAACAAACTGAGACTATCAGTACATTTAATCAAAAAACAACCAGAAAATAAAATAGAAACATTAATAACAAAAACATAAATATAACGTTTCTTATTCTATAAAATGTACATTAAACAATTACTAATACAATACAATAGTATATAAAATACATATATTACAAGTATATATAGTATTCAACCTAACATCACCGACATATGTTACTTATAGTGTTTACTATTATGTTATAACGATGATATTAACTATATATAATCTTATTATTACAAATAACAAATCAAATAAAGATTAAATAGTTATTACCACTGTACCACATGTGTATGGCGAGATACAGGCCGCACCACGTGCGTCGCATACTACACGTGCATCACACTCTCACTCCCATAATAAGCTGCACATTAAATCGACAACCCAAATAATCTCTTCATTCTAAACAGAATTATTTTAAACATACCTGTAACAAAAAAAGATGGACATCAGTGTAGATAAACAATCAGATGAAGTCTCTCTCTCTCTGGAACACACTAAACATACAACAAAAACGACTAGCTCAAAAAAACATTGAATAATACATTTTAAACACCACTAACAAAAAAATGACAGTATACATCCTTCGCTAATGTACATTGAAACAAATTGTCACTGTACCAGTACTCGACGAGAGAGAGTCATATGCTGCGCGTCCACAGTCTCGTAACAAACTGAGACTATCAGGTGACGCGCACCTGGAAAAACCCCCGCGATTGCCACTGATATCCCTCCTCAAATAAAGTAGTCCCATAACCAACATACTTTTAAACTATAAACAAAATAGAAAAACAACAAAATTTTGTGAAGTTCAATAATTCACACTTATTACAAAAATATGAAATTAAAACAATTACTTTAAACAAAATAAAACTAATTTACACAAATATTGTAGAAAAAATCTGAACAAATAAATGAGTTTTAAAATCTTTTTCACACCGGCTACATTCTCCCCCCTGAACTCCACAAATTTTGTCCATTACAGGGATAGGATACACTTAATCAGACCAACTATTATCCAGAATATTGTGCAACAAAATATGTTTCCCACTAGCAGGGAAAGTAACTACAGCAGGTTGATCAGGCCTATTATAGTCACTCGCAAAAGGTGCCTTAAACACTCTTCAACAGATGAACTCATCTCTTGTCTGGAACAAATACATGCAGTAGTGTATTAACTCAAAGATGTTCAATTCTACAATTTAAACTAGAAACCAAAAATCCTCTCTTGTACAATACATTTTTATCTCAATAAAGATCTTACAACTTCACCAACCGGATTCAAAATTTTTATGGATTGAGTCATACTCTCGATCAATCTGTTAACTGGTTTCACTGTTCTACCCGCTCTGGTTCGAACTCTAGTTTCCTCTTTTCCAGGCGGTGGCTCAACAACTTTAGTAGGTGAAGCACAATGGTCTTCACTGAGAACTGTATCAGAAAGCGAACTGCAAGAACCAAAATCAGGTCTTCCATCTGGACCACTTACATTGCTGTTCTCCTTGACAGAGCCATCAATTGACACCAATTGTTCCTGTTCCAACGACCCAGGGACTACATCCAGTGAATCAATACTATCAGATCTGCAAGATAATCCATGCTGAGAACCATCAGAAGCTATAGTATCCTCCACCCAACTCGCAACTCGTTCAGACGAAGAACACAACTCAGATGTAGGTTCACCAGCAATCATGGACACATCCCTACTGCTGATGACTGATTCACCATCATCCCCACATAAATCTGGTTCTTCCAACCCAAGTGGCAGGAAGTTCGCTTGTAACAGCAAATTGCGATGAACAGTTTTCTCCAAACCCGTTTTGGTGTTACGTATACGGTAAATATGGCACTGGGGGTTCACTGCCATCACTTTATATGGTGTGGACTCCCATTTGTCTGCCAATTTCCTTTTTCCCCGTTCGGTTTTGTTGGCCAGCAAAACCTGATCACCCAACTCAATGCTACAACCCTTCGTTCTTTTGTTGTACAATTCAGTTTGACGTTGTTGACTGGCATCAACATTCCCCTGAGCAACAGTCAGAGCTTCTTTCAAGTTGTCTCTCAGCCTTTTCACATACTTGTCGTAATCAACAACATCGCAGTCTCTCTCGACATTTGCAAACATCACATCAACTGGCAACTTTGGGAATCTGCCAAACATTAAGTAGAATGGGGCGTAACCAGTGGACTCATGGGCAGTACAATTATATGCAAAAGTCAGTGTCTGTAGCAACTGTGACCACTTTTCTTTGGACCTTGGCGGCAGTGCTCGGATCATGTTGCCCAATGTTCTATTGAACCGTTCAACGTTGCCATTCCCCATGGGATGGTAAGCAGTTGTTCTGGACTTTTTTACTCCAGCGACCTGTAACAATTCTCGGATCAGCTGACTCTCAAAGTTTGCCCCTTGATCCGAATGAATCCTATCAGGGAACCCATACACACAAAAATACCGGTCCCACAACTGTCGCGCTACCTGCTTTGCGGACTGGTTACGACACGGGAACGCGTGAGCCATTCGGGAAAAGTGATCAGTTACGACCAACACATCTACATTATGACCTTTTGAGCTTTCTGCGGTCCAAAAATCGATGCATACTAACTCCATTGGACTAGACGTTTTCACACTCTCTAACGGGGCTCTACCTTCAGGTTCGGGTGTTTTGCTGACGACGCAGCGCTTACAACATTTGACGTACCCACGAACATCACGCTCCAACCCGACCCAAAAGAATCTTTGTCTTGCCAGATACAGAGTTCTACTTTGACCCTGGTGCCCTGCTTCATCATGAACGCCTGTCATCACCTGTGTGACCAAAGAGGATGGAACTACATACTGTAAGCGTTTCTTTCCAGTCACGTTATCTTTGCTGGCACGATACAGGACACCATCTAGTATCTTCAACCTGTCCCACTGCTTTAATACTCTGAGCACCTTATATGTCTCACCAGCACGCTCACGACGCGTGGCTCTCTTGCCCCTCTGGATGTAAAAGAGGACCCTAGACAAACAAGGATCATTCTGTTGCCGGTCTCGAAGTTCTTCTAACGAGAAAACAGGTAGTGGGCATTGCCCAGCAGGCGACAACTGTTGTGTGTCTTGAGTGATACAAGAGATCGCTCTTGCTTCAACTCCTACTTCCCAGTCACTGTGACCCTCTAACACCGCAGAGACCTCAGCGCTGGACAGTAGACAATTGCTTGTTGCTTCCACACTCTGGATGCAAGCACTAAGTCTAAACGCATCCTGCACTGTGTCTTTCTCAAACTGCTCTGCTTCCTCAAGTAAAGAACCATAAGGCTCATTCAGGAGTCTCTGACTGACCCGGTTCTGAATAAAGGGTTGACGACTCAAAGCATCGGCCACTACATTCTTACTACCTGGTATGTATTTGATGCTAAACCGGTAGGGTGCCAATTTGGAAACCCATCTCTGCTCACACGCGTCGAGTTTAGGCTTCGTGAGGATGTAAGTTAACGGATTGTTGTCCGTCCATACAACGAACTCATGGCCTTTCAGCCAGTGGCTGAATTTGTCGCAAACGGACCACTTTAACGCCAAAAACTCCAAACGGTGAGCGGGATATTTGGTCTGAGCACGTGAAAGGGATTTGCTAGCAAAAGCAATCGGCCGAGCTCTAGTCTCACCCTCTGAAACCTGAGACAACACAGCGCCCAACCCATCCATAGACGCATCAGTGGACAAAACAAACGGACGGCTAAAATCAGGATGTGATAATACCACCGAATTCATCAGAGCAGCTTTTAGCTGCTGGAAGGCACTACTGTGCTCCTCCTTCCAGTCACCAGGACTCAACTTCCTGAATGTTGCAGCACCCTTTCTCGAAGGCTTTTTGCCCCTTGTTGCAGCTGTCAAAGTAAACAGAGGTTTTGCGATGGTGGAGCAATTTTGGATAAACCTCTGATAATACAACACCATTCCTAGAAACGATTTAATCTTTCTTTGGGAGGGGGTCACCCTATCATCCATCATCAAATCACACTCCATCACCGCTTCAATAGCGCTGACCTTGTCTGGGTCAGTCGCTACTCCTGAACTATCAATGATGTGGCCCAAGAACCGCACACTCCGCTGGAGGAAATGGCACTTTTTAGGAGCCAACTTTAACCCGTGCTCTCTAAGCTTACTGAATACTGTCTCAAGTCTCTTGATGGCCTCACTCTCGTCTGGGGCGTACACAAGTAAGTCATCCAAATAGCAAAGCAACGTCAGGAAATTTTGATCGCCAAAGATGTTTGTCATTAAACGCATGAAACTGGCGGGACTATTGCACAACCCTTGCGGCAAACGGTTAAACTCATAAAGACCCATAGGTGTTGTGAAAGCCGTGAACTTTTTGTCATCCTCTGCCATTGCGATGTTATAAAAGCCAGAGGTAAGATCCATCACACTAAATATTGCGTTCCCACCCAGGGCCGCCAAGCAGTCTGCTTGATGAGGCAACGGGTGCGCATCCTTGATGGTCCTGGCATTAAGCCAGCGGTAATCGACACAAACCCGAAGGTCACCACTTTTCTTCCATACCAGGACCAGCGGAGATGCCCACTCACTACAAGACTTACGGATAATCTCTTGCTCTTCCATTTCTGAGAGCACTTTTCTCAGTGTCTGGTACTGAGCCGGAGGAACACGTCGGTACGGGAGTCTGAATGGTCTGGCGTCCGACAGGTGGATCCTGTGGATAAACTCTTTGGCCTTACCACAATCTAGCTTGTGTTTAGAAAACACATCTTGATATTTCTGGACCAACTGCAAAATCTGGCTTTTCCAATACGGAGTTACTTCGCAAGAATCAATATCAAGATCCCCAAGACCAAGCTTCTGCAATGTGCTGCGAAAATCAGAGATAGGACTATCTGCATCTACACTACAGGAGACAGACTGACTCTGCACACTCAAGGTCTCTCCATCACCATGCTCAGATAGCGCACCCAGATCTTCAACAGCCAAAACAGGAGATACTTCTGCTATTTTAGCATTGCGCCTCAAAGTGATAGGCTCACTGGACGGGTTGATCACCTTAACCGGCACCCACCTGTCACCAGGCAATGTGGCTATAACACGCCCAACAAGAACACCTTTCTGATGGGGTTGCGCTTTTGATGGTTCGATTAGCACAGTGCTACCCACAGAAATAGTGGAACTTGTCGGGAGCCTACCCCACACAAGGTGCTCGCGTTGCGGTAAAAGTGTGACTGCTTGAGTGAGCTTAACAGTACCGACAACAGTTGGAATACTACTACCCTCCCATCTATTATGTCCAGACAGCATGCTCAAAAACTGTTGAATTTCTGGTTCTTTTGTAGAATTTGGCTGGTTCATGACACGCCAATAACTTTGCGACTGCTTGAGTTGACTGAGAACGAACTTGATTACATTGGTACCAACGATTAACTGATCTTTCTGTCCGGGTACAACCAAGGTAGGCACAATTACCGAATGTCCATACACACATATCTTTAGCTGGTGAATACACTTGGGCTTGACCCGAACACCTCCACAACCGACAAGCAAAACGTCGGCATGAGGCTGCTCAGACTCAAGTGTCCCGCATGCATCCAGCAGCCTTTGCTCAGTTTCTTCATTAATGGTACATGCCATAGAACCAGTGTCTAACAAGCCTTGGCAAGTGACCGTATCATTCACCAACACATCTGTATAAAACAAGCTGTCAGCTCTTTCCAATTTCGCAATGTTCTGGAAAATGACACTGCCACCTGATTCGGCCTGACAATGGCTACTATAGATGACCATAGGATCATCTTCACTGGTGAGGGGCTGACTTAAGACACCCACATGGTCCCCTCCTTGATGTGAGTGAACTAGTTTCCCTGATCGTCACCAGTCTGGGCTACGGCTTGGCCAGCAGCCTTGTGACACTCCCTGCGTTGATGCCCAATCTCTAAGCAAGCAAGGCATCTTTTCTCTCTCATACAGTGAGAGCGGGTCGAGTGAGCTCTGTCTCCACAGACTCCACATGAAGAGGATCGATACCACTGTGACGTTCTAGGCCTTGACTCTGAAGCAGGTACGGTAGTACGCTCAAGCACCCTTTCTAACATTTTCAGCACACGCTCTAATGTACCCAGGTCTGTGGCTTCGCTTGTTTTAGAATGCTGAACGGCGGCACATGATGCGGAGTTAATGCCCATACCTTCATTCTCTCCCACTACTCGAGCACTAGCAGGGTTTTCAGCAACAACGGCCTGATTCACCGCAACCCTAGGAACAGACTGAACTGGCTTCCGAGGTCTATAGTCTCTCTCATACTCATCAATGGCCTCCTGGACCTCCCCAGCTGACCATTTGCTCATGGGCTTGGACCTAAAGACACTGGAAAGATCGGGATTAGGACAGTTCCTGATAAACATCAATGCAATCTCCGAACTCATATTTTCCATCTTTCCACCAGATCTTTGTAGACGAGCATCTGCTAGCTCAGCTGCCTCATTTAACCTGACCCAGTAGTCAACAGGGCGCTCATTAGGTTTTGGCTGTGTTGCATAGAAATCGGCTAACGGTTGGCACGAGCCAGGGCTTTCACTAAAATAACGCCGCAGAACCTCATATACTTCTTCACGACAGAATACTGTGGCTGGGCTACTTTTCAGTTTGACCTTGACAATACTCTTTGCTCTGCCACAAAGATGACTCAAAATCTCCTCTACACTGACGGCTTTGTCGCAACCCTTTTTGGACAAATATACCTCCATCTGTTCAATCCACTCAAGGATAGTGCACTTATCGCTACCATCCCCTCTAAACATTTGAGGTTCCTTTACTTCAGCTTTGACTACGAGATTCACTTTTGACAGATCAAGGCTCTGGGACAAAGGCAGCGTCACAGAAGGCTGCTGTTCAGTCAATGGAGTAAGACTAGGCAATGCTGATGTCTGACTGGTTAACAACCGTGTGGCAATGGAGTCACCTATCTGACTTCCAAGCTCACCAATGATGTCGCGTAGCTGCTGTGTAACACAACCATCGTTGGTAGGAGTGGAAGACAACGGGTTATGTGACTCATCACTACGAGGAGCATTAGAACCGGTTAACGAATCATAAACCAACACCCGCGGTTTACCAACTTTAGGCTCACCTACCCCCAATAAACCTCGACCCCTACCAATGTGTGGCGTCAACAGGTCGTCACTCCACCCCCCTTCGGCCATTGTACTAAAGAAATTTTCTATCAAGAAAATGTAAAAACAAATTTACACTGTAGTTATGTTCTGTTTCACAAGATAAAAATAACGAAACAATATAGAACTCAGTCCAATAAATACAAATGTAGTGTGTGAAACGAAAGTTCAAGTGCTGTCAATGTCCAGTCACTTCTACCCAAACGTCAATGATGAAGACTCTTCGGCTGATGGTTTCTGCGTTGTGATTTTCTATTCTCCATCCCCAGCGATCAGCTGCTGCAGATCTGGCGCATCCGGGTCACGGCACCAAATTATGTAACGGACTTGAATCGGTCTTCATCCCAAAAACCACACGAACACTTGACTACAGATGATTTTTTTTTTTTACTGTAACAAAAAAAGATGGACATCAGTGTAGATAAACAATCAGATGAAGTCTCTCTCTCTCTGGAACACACAGTACTCGACGAGAGAGAGTCATATGCTGCGCGTCCACAGTCTCGTAACAAACTGAGACTATCAGTACATTTAATCAAAAAACAACCAGAAAATAAAATAGAAACATTAATAACAAAAACATAAATATAACGTTTCTTATTCTATAAAATGTACATTAAACAATTACTAATACAATACAATAGTATATAAAATACATATATTACAAGTATATATAGTATTCAACCTAACATCACCGACAATCACACTCTCACTCCCATAATAAGCTGCACATTAAATCGACAACCCAAATAATCTCTTCATTCTAAACAGAATTATTTTAAACATACCTGTAACAAAAAAAGATGGACATCAGTGTAGATAAACAATCAGATGAAGTCTCTCTCTCTCTGGAACACACTAAACATACAACAAAAACGACTAGCTCAAAAAAACATTGAATAATACATTTTAAACACCACTAACAAAAAAATGACAGTATACATCCTTCGCTAATGTACATTGAAACAAATTGTCACTGTACCAGTACTCGACGAGAGAGAGTCATATGCTGCGCGTCCACAGTCTCGTAACAAACTGAGACTATCAGGTGACGCGCACCTGGAAAAACCCCCGCGATTGCCACTGATATCCCTCCTCAAATAAAGTAGTCCCATAACCAACATACTTTTAAACTATAAACAAAATAGAAAAACAACAAAATTTTGTGAAGTTCAATAATTCACACTTATTACAAAAATATGAAATTAAAACAATTACTTTAAACAAAATAAAACTAATTTACACAAATATTGTAGAAAAAATCTGAACAAATAAATGAGTTTTAAAATCTTTTTCACACCGGCTACACAGCCATCAGTAAACAACAGACTCTTCACCCAGAAGCGGCTCTTATTATTGCGGGTGATTTTAATCACTCAAACTTAAAGACTGTGCTACCCAAATTTCATCAGAATGTTTCCTGTCACACCAGAGGAAACAAAACCTTAGACCACTCGCAAGTACGATTTCAGGCACCGTAATTTACTCTGGCCCTCTTCCTATGCGCAGGAGTGATGAGTTGCTTAGCAGATTATCCTCACTCAATGGCTGGATGTCTAAGTGGTGCCCGCAGAATAACATAGGGTTTATAGACAATTGGAAAAGTTTTTGGGGCAGACCTGACCTGTTGAAAAGAGATGGTATTCATCCCACCTGGGATGGTGCCGCTCTTCTCTCTAGTAATTTGGCATATAGTCTTAGAGCTAAACCTTGACTAACTGGGGTCCAGGTCAGGAAGCAGACAAACTGGCTAAACCGAACGTCTGCTTGCTTTCTCACATCACAGAGGTCAGATAAATTCCAACACATAGAGACTCTTTCACCTAGATATCTTTCTATAGAGATTGTGACTGTTACCCGAATTAGCAAATACAAAAATCTCTCCAAACTGTTTAAGAGTAAAAATGTATTTGATTTACAAACAACTAACAACAGATATAACACAAATGAACAAATGATAAAGCTTGGGTTACTGAATATACGATCCCTTTCCTCAAAAGCACTTATTGTAAATGATATGATTACAGATCATAAACTAGATGTGCTGTGTTTGACAGAAACTTGGCTAAAACCAGACGATTATATTACTTTAAATGAGTCCACCCCTCAAGATTACTGTTATAAACATGTGCCTCGTCTGAAAGATAAAGGAGGAGGTGTTGCTGTAATTTATAGTAACACGATCAGTACTGCTCAAAGGTCTAATTTGAAATATAATTCTTTTGAAGTGATGGTCCTCAATGTAAAATGATCTAGTGCAAGTAATAATTCCTGTTTAACTTTTGTGCTGGCTATTCTATACAGGCCACCAGGGCACCATACAGACTTTATCAAAGAGTTTACTGATTTTCTCTCAGACTTAGTAATGTCTGCAGATAAAGTCATAATTGTCGGTGATTTTAATATCCATGTAGATAATGAAAAAGACGCATTGGGATTGGCATTTAGAGACATTTTAAACTCTAATGGAGTTACACAACATGTATCAGGACCCACTCATTCTCGTAATCATACTTTAGATCTAATATTGTCATATGGGATCAATGTTGATACTATTCAAATTCTGCAGCAGAGCGATGACATCTCAGATCATTAGTTGCATGTAGATTACCTTTAGCCAAAGTCGAAAAACTAACTCCCTGTTATAAATATAGTAGAACTATCACTCCTAACACAAAATATAGCTTTATAAACAATCTTCCTGATCAGTTTCATCTACTTAACATCCCAGATAGCCTAGAAGAACTTGATGTTGCAACATAAACTATAAACTCTCTCTTTTCCAGCACTTTAGACACTGTTGCTCCGTTACACTTAAAGAAGATTAAAGAAAATAGTCCAACACCGTGATACAACGAGTACACCCGGGCCCTCAAGAGAGCAGCCGGAAAAATGGAGCGGAGCTGGAAAAAAACTAAGCTAGAGGTTTTTCGCATTTCATGGAAAGACAGCTCTATTGCATTCAGAAAGGCCTTAAGATCAGCTAGATCTACTTACTTTTCTACCCTCTTAGAATAAAACAAATACAACCCTAGGTATTTATTTGATACAGTGACTAAATTAACAAGAAATAAAGCCTCAACCCCAGATGCTTTAAATCAGCACAGCACTAATGACTTCATGGACTTCTTTACTTGCAAAATTCATAATATTAGAGAGAAAATTATAACCATGCAACAGTCTACTTCAATATCACAAAATACAGTAAATTTTAGTGTCCCTGAAGAAAAATTCCATGCCTTCATTGCTATTGGGGAGGAAGAATTGTCTAAACTCGTTAAATCATCAAAATCAACAACATGTATGCTAGACCCAATACCAACTAAGCTACTGAAAGAGATGCTTCCAGAGATCATGGATCCTCTTCTTAATATTATTAATTCTTCTTTGTCATTAGGATACGTACCAAAAACCTTTAAGCTGGCTGTAATTAAACCGCTTATTAAAAAACCACAACTTGATCCTACAGAATTAGTTAATTACAGGCCGATATTGAATCTACCTTTCTTGTCAAAGATTCTAGAAAAGACAATATCTTTACAACTATGTTCCCTTCTAGAAAGAAACGGCAATAAATAATTCAATAATAATTAAATTAGATTGAATTAAATAATTCAAATGGCATAAAAGCATGCACAACTTTCTCCATGTCATAAAAACAGAGGATAGACTTCAACTTAGATATAGAGTTAAGATGATTAAAACTATTTTATTTTAACAAATGCATTAATTTGACGATCAAAAATGGCTCCTAGGTTTTTCAAACTATAAAGATTTTTCCCTGAAAGGAATCCCAGGCAGTCAATGACATCATAAAGACCAAATAAAATAAACTCAGACTCATTCAGCTGGAGAAAATTGTTAGCCAGCACTTAACTCTATCTAAACATTCAAACAAAGATTGAATGGATACTTGATAATAAATGTGAGAGTCATCAGCATACAAATTATAATGAATGGCATATTTTTCAAAGATCACTCCCAAAGGGAGCATCTTGAGGGAGAACAAAACTAGTCCCAAAATTTAGCCATGAGGGACCCCATACAAGAGGGGGGTAACTGATTAAACGAAAGTCCCAGGATTGACTAAAATAAGTCCTATCTTTTAGATATGAGTAAAACCATTCCAGGGCTAAACCCTCAATGCCAACCAAATCTCAAAGACAATCAATGAAAATCTTATGGTCAACGGTATCAAATGGGCGGTTAGATTTAACAGTAATGAAAAACAGCACTCTTTCTAAAATCCACACTACGTAGAATTTCATTTAAAACTTCCAAAAGAGCGGACTCTGTTTTATGACCACGCTCGTGTGTTAGTCCAGAAACATACTGTAAGAAATCAAAAGGCTCTAATAAATGTACAAGATCTTTCACCAAGGGCTTTAAAGGACAACAAACAGGTATGTTGAAGTCTCTCAAAATTAAAAATATTGTCAAAAGAAGGGACCATAACAGATAAAAGTTCAGAAAACTCATTTATAAAATCCCCATTCCTGTTTGGAGGTCTACATATTAGGGCAGATAACAGATTTAGACGAATTCAATATTATTAACTGAGTTTCAAACCTTCTAATTACTCAGTAAGTAAATGTTCTGCCCTTGAATTTATCTTTAAAATATTACTTGTGCTTTAATCCCTAAGTCACACAGACAGTCTCATAGCTGCTGTTTCATTAACCCTTTTGTATGAATGGCTGATCTAATGTCATGTATCCACTTAATGGATGGAAATCAATAAAAACTTTTTATAAGTTATATTCACTCCTTTGATCGCCCACCGGCCTTCAAAAATGTGAGGGTGCTCTCTGGATAATTTGGAGGGTGACTTAGCCAATGTGTCACACTATCTCTGCCGTCAAGTCTATAGCGTTTACATATAACATTCGGATCACATTTAGTTGATATTATTTAAATTTAGACCCTCAGTTGAATTTAGACAAGGGTTTTAAACCCATAATGGACGGCAATCTTCAGCTCACAATTTCAATTTACACAATTATTTAAACTAATCCAGAGAATAACTTGAAATTAACATCATGAATGACCAAAAGTAGTCATATTTACCACTAGCAGACAGAGCAGGATATTCAGTCCAATTAAAGCTCGTCCCATGTTTTGTATCGTCGTCTCTTCCAGATTCAATCAGAATTATCGGCTTCTGTAAAGATGTCATTTCACTTAACCCATCTGTAATGATAAAACACTCAATCCAGAGGTTAATGACAACATGTGCACACTATGTGGACATACAAAACTCACACACACTCAGACATGAATACAAATCGCTCATATTCAAGGTTTACTTCTGGTATTTATTCTACAAAGATTTAAGCTTTAAAATCTTCTCTAGGTTTAACTTTTATTCAGTTTAAAAGCATGTCTGTTTATACTTAATTTGTTTTTAGAAAAGTTTGCTAGGTTGTTTTAGTTCCTTTATCAGTTTGATAACAGAGTGCCATCCCAACCTCCACTCACAATCTCTCTCTCAGCCAAAAGTTTTCCTTAGCAGTCTAAGACTGTAACTTTTTGGCAGAATGCAATAGTAAATTCTTTGCCCTATAGAAACCTTAATCATTCACAAATTTTTAAAATATAATTATTTAACTCTTAATTAGACCCATTTTGAAAATAAACTATGCTAGGAGCATTACTAAGTTTACTTTTAGTTTAAAATTCACCTTTGTTATCCAGACCATCTTTAATCTGTAAAAACGCTCTTCATCTTTAGTCACCACCATGTCTAACGACCTGCAAGAGTGAAAACTATGATAGAGACATATTAGTTCAGTTTCACTCAAAATCATGTTCTTGATATTATAAAGTTTTGTTATGGTCTCCACAACAACTGAAGGTCAGTCACATAATTTTCTCAGCCAGCTCTTGAAAGCACATTCCCATTATCTCTTTATAAACAACCTCTTCAGGGTCTCCCCCTGGAATCTTCTACAAGTTGGGCAAACTTGTCAAGGAATGCGGTTGCAGTGACCTGGTATGGAGCGGCGGCGAACCCCTGCCTTAGGTTGTCCACCATGTGGCCATTAGAGGATCTTACCCGTCATTGAGTGGATGCCCTCGTGCTCACTGTCCCCGCCCTTTGCGGATCTTTGAGTTTTATTCAGGTTCAGGTATTCTCTGAAACTTAGGGAAGGTGCATTCAAGAACCACCACTCCCTGATCGTGTTCAAAACAAGGAGACCGGTTAATAACAGCAGTATGTTTTCAGTAAAAGCCATTAACATATTCAAAACAGTAGCATAGCTTATTATCTGTGTTTAATCTCAGCATCGCTATCACCATTGTCTACTCCATCAGCCTTGTACCATGGTGGAGACTAAGATGAGACAAAACAAAAATTACTGGTCATAACATTTTAATCAAACAATTTAATCTCTCCCCTTTTATAATAAGGTCTTCATTTTTAATTAAAACTTATTTAAATTTATTTTAAAACTCCTCTTTAAAGGCCTTTAGTTGTTGAAACTTTTAACAACAAATTTAATGTGCACAATCATAAATGTGGAAGTTTTGAACTGCCTGTAGCATGATTTCTTTTAACGTCTCTGTGTCTATGATTTTCACTGGAACACTTCCTGTAAATTGTTTATCACTGATGACACAGACTCAGATAACAGCATTTAGCTGACTTTGAATGAGAGAGAGAAACTCTGGACTGGATTCAAGGACTGGAACACTGCATTTTTGTAAACTTTCTCATTTATCTACTTTGTGACTCTGGCCTGTTTCAGAAATCTTTGCCCAAAAATACATTTTCAAAGAATTATAATTTTTATAGTTGTCTTTTTGCGAATTACATATTACTGAAACTCCCATCTTTTGGAGACATTGTCTGTAATTTGACGCAATTTATCCTTATCCATTCACTATAAAACTTCTCATCACAAATCTTCCTTTCAAAAGAATTCCTCAAGACTTTAATCTTATTTTTGTTCTTTTCCAGACGAAAACGTAAATGTTGGTTGTGGCGAGCAGGGCGGGGTCGAGGGACCGTGAGAGCGTCACGAGAGCCGGTGGCGTGATTGAGAATGAGCGACACCTGCGAGCCACCAGTGTCTCTCGATTCACACGGAGGAGCGGAGACTTAAAATAATTATATAAGCCGGAATAATAATTTAGATAAGCCGGAACCGGGAACATTCCCATAACACCTGATGTACTCGATACATCAGAAGAAGAATGGCATCTACGCTGATATTAGTCTCTGTTTATTCCGAGGTTACCGTGGTCAGCTGGATCCAGGCCGTATCCAGATCAGATGAAGGACCTGGGGCCTCATGTATCAACACTACTTACGCACAAAAACGTTGCGTTCGCCAGCTTTCACGCTCACGGTGGGATGTACTAAAAGTGAAACTAACGTGACAATGTGCGTTTCTCCACGGCAAGTTCATGGCTGGCGTAAGTTCATTTCTCATAGTTTTGTCCGTTGGCGACTCCTACAGGCAATGAAGTGAAGCTGCAAACATTATACAACGAATTGTTCCTCAAGTCTGTGGGAAGCATTGCTATTAATTTGCAATGTATAAAATAATTGATACCGTATATATTGTCACACAAGCCTTATGGGAATATTCTATAAATTATGCAATTAAGTAAGAACATATAAAAGCAAGTGCAAATTGACACAACCCTTAGTCTGGCAATGGCAGCTTTGGCAATATTAGAGGACACTGCTAATGGCAGAATCCGAAGAGAACGAGTTTTTAGGGACCACAATGATTTTCTGGCCCAGGAGGATGACTGGCTAATCAGCCATGTCAGATTTACAAGGGCTATCCTCCGAATCTAATTGGGTCCGAATCTAGAGAGAGAGACAGCGAGGAAACACGCAATACCCATTCCGTTACAGGTGCTGACAACGCTTAGTTTCCTGGCAAATGATTATTTCCAAAGAGAACTGGCAGACCGCTCAGAAATAAGCGAGTCGTCTTTGAGCCGCGCAACGCCGCGCAACGCCGCGCAATACCCATTTGATGGTTCATATATGATGCAGTTGACCAGCCAAACATTAAAATGCAATTTGCAACGACAGCCGGTTTCCCTAATGTAAACGGAGCGATCGACTGCATACACATATAAGGCACCATCTGAAGATGAATTTGCATATGTGAATCGGAAACATTTCTATTCAATAAATGTGCAGATTATATGTGATGCGCAAATACGCATAACAAATATTGTAGCAAGATCAAACAGCATGGTTGAGTGCGCGATGGGTGGCTTCTTGGTGAGTGATGCATTTAAAGTTATGGTTCTATCTAATAGAGGAGCGTGGGGCACAACGTAACACTTTTTGGTTTTAGCCAAATAATGAACAAAGTAATAGGGTTAGACAAACCATATTTTTATACAAACAACATACAAGCCTCTCCTATAAATGAGCACTGTTTTCATGTTCGTTGGACCTACCGTTTCTGTGCAGTATCGGCAATAGCGCAAGGAGTAAAATGTTACTTCTTACCCGTGAGCGGGGCTCGTTGTAACAGACAGCGGGTTAGTTTTAACACCATGTTATCCAATGCATGTTCATTCACGTATTTTTATTTGTTTAAAAAAGTTGCGTCTTGATGATCATAAGAATAACTTATGAATTAAATATATTTTTCCCTTTATTTTTTACATTTGTTATGCTTTGAACAATGTAATGACATGAATGACATGAATGACATGACGTTTTAATAAGTTAATACAATGCAAAATATATGATTAATGATGCAGCCTATTCAATGTGGCTTAGTTGTAACATAGTGTTACAACTGACCCCGCGCTGTCTTGTTTACCTCAGGACGGGCTAGCAGTCGCTATGTGTTTTTCACGTCTTTCAAAATGGTACCATCATTTAGCCAAGAAGATGGTAATCATAACAATATAAGATTGGACTAACATTCTTTCACACATTCTTTGAAAATCGAAAAATAACTACTAGCCTATATCAAAAAATATTTACATGCTGCCAAAAGAGTTTTTCCTGTGGTTCTCATCCAAACTTCGCTGCAATTTCTCGAAAGCTGGCCAGAAGACGTGTGAAAACAGTGTGATGAAAAGCCCGTTAGCACGTCACATTTAAGACCGTGCAACTACCGGTATCTAAAAAGTCTGTTACTATTTACCCCGCGTTACTTTGTGCCCCGCGCTCCCCTAGTACTTTTTATTGTTATTTATTTGCATTTAATTATACAACAACCCTTCAGGAGACCGCGGTTATCCACTAAAGACAATTGCAAGACAATTTACAGTGCGACTTTCAGATCCAAACGCACTGACAGCACTCATATTTTTTTTCCTTTTGTTTTTAATAATTCCGGAGAAAAAAATTCCAAATATATATTTTTTCTAATTTCTACCTCCGATAGTAGCACCTCCAATTCACTTTCTGTAAAGTTTCGTTTTCATGCCGCTTGCTTTAGCCATTTTCTTACTGCTTTCTTTTGCCCAAGTGGAATCATTACCATATTTAAATGAGTTTAATGAAGGGAGGAGACTGGGTGGAGTGTTGTGCTCGTGCATGTGCGCTCAATTTCACGTTAATCGGGATGTACAAAGAGAATATGCGCGGGATCCTTCGAACGCAGAGATTGATACATCTGGATTTTTTTGTGCGTTCGCACATTCACAGCTTTGTCCGTACGTAATGTGTCAGTATGAATTCAACGCAAGTGTTAGTACATGAGCCCCCTGGACACGAGCACAGTACTGCCCTGAAGTGTCTGCGGAGATCGTGACTCTACTAGACCCTCCCCTGTGACGATCATGAACCCATCTCTAACCGGACCAAATTGGACTTCATATTGGACTTTTTTCTCTGAATTGTTGTATAATAATCATGCACTGTTTGGCTGTTGGCCAGAGGAGAACTGGTCCCCCAACTGAGCCTGGTTTCTCCCAAGGTTTTTTCTCCATTCTATTCTTCATTTGTTACGTCACCTGCCGGAGTTTTGGTTCCTTGCCGCTGTCGCCTATGGCTTGCTCAGTTGGGGAAATTTAACACTTAAAATTCATCAATTGTATTGATTCAGCTGCTCTTTTGGGGCTTTTGTTCAGCCAAACAAACTTTGTTTATATTGTTTTTCCTGTAAAGCTGCTTTGAAACAATCTACATTGTAAAAAGCGCTATATAAATAAAGGTGACTTGACTTGACTTGACTTAAAAGGAGGAGCGACGACAGTGAAAGACAGAGAGGACCAGGCCTGGGACTTTATGTTGTGTTTTGTGTGGGCGGCAGTCGACCGCGAGGGGCTGCCGCCATTACTTTCATTTTTGAGTTTGTTATATTTATCATTAAAAGTGTTTGAATGTCTGCCGGTTCCCGCCTCCTTCCTCCCTGAACTTTCAACATTGTTACATTGGTATATTAGACACTGATCTTCTTTTCAAATCTTAACACCAGAAATGTATGTCACTTTATCACATCTAGCAGACATTTATATCGTTCAGGCTCTTTCTTTGCTCACACTTTCCAATCAGTTTTCTTACTGAGCTCTGAAATTTTGCTTTTGATGAGCAGAGCTGTGTACAGCCTTTAATATCTTGTTTTCTCCGTTTCATTATTTTATCATGTCTTCCAACCTTATTTTTACAATCAGAATTAAAAACACAGACTGACCAAATTTACTTTGAGAAGCAGAGCTGTTTACAGCATTTAATCTCTTCTGTTTCATTATTTTATCATGACTTCCAACCTTGTTTTTACACTCAGAATTAAAAACACAGACTGACCATTTTCCTACTGAGCTCTGAAAATTCACTTTGAGAAGCAGAGCTGTTTACAGCATTTTCTCTTCTGCTTACTTAACTAATCAGTAATAATCAGACTACTCAGTTATTGTTAGCCATATTTTAGTCAAAGTTCATACTCACCTGAAGTCATGGTAGGAAGAGATGGAGGCGGCAATCTTTGAATAACAATGCTGTGGCTTCTGCGTGATGAAACCACAAAGTATACTACAAAACACCAAGTCACATATCCTGATCCAAACTAATTCGGGTCACAAAATTTTCTCGCAAAATTTACTTTTGCAGGAATCGTTCCAGATGCATCCCTGGCAAACAAGTTAGCCCTGAATTTATTTCATATTATTTATTTTATAACTAACTAATGCTTTAGTCCCTAACTGCCTGATTCACTAAATTCGGGGTACCCCTATCTGAAGTGGAAGAGATCAAGTCAGGTTCACAGTGACACGGACCTGTGGAAACTGGAATCTCCTTGTGAGATTCTTCTGGATTCTAAACAGCGTTCCTATCCAGTGTTCTATACACTTTCCCTTAGAGACTTCCCCAAATCCCTTTTAAAGTGTATTAATGCGATGCCTTCCTGTTACGGCGTCCCTGGCATTTAACCAGTCCCATACGGATCCCAGTGACTATTACACCATCAAATCCGAATGATCATAAAAATCATAAAGCTGGTATAATTATTTGTACCTCCATTCTGGTTTTAAGCAGTTTTGGTACTCCCCACTCACTTCTGAGTGGAGCTCTCCCGATCCCCTTTCCAGTCTCTTCCACTCAGACAGCCCTAACACTTTCTACCTTGTTTGTTGTTTGACCAGGGATGTCGTTGAAGAATGAACTGCCCGCGCACTCTCCACCATTAACTGTAGGGAATTTACAGTTAAGACCAGATATGTTGAATGAAGACCAGGAGTCAGAAGTGCAGTCAATAGAATAAATTTTAGTGAAGTTCACAAGGAGTTTGTAGGCCGCCCCAAATACAATAGCATTGTTACAGCAATTATACTCTAACAGAGGGTGCTAACTACGTCAATGATGACGTTTAAATGATTCTAATTGGCTATGAAAGAAAGAAAGAAAACAAAACTAGTTATTTTCCACAAAAGAGCAGACAGTCTGATGCATATCTTCGTTGATCACGTGGTTGACGGGTTCGTGACGTGGCTTGTCGAGAACGTCTCGGGTTACTTATGTAACCCTGGTTCCCTGAGGGGAACGAGACGCTGTGTCGAAGCACTAGGGGAAATAGCCTTGCGTGAGTCACGTGAAGATCTATGCAACCAATGAGAAGCGAACGCGTGTGAATGCGTCACTGCCGGCCGCAGCCGGTGACGTCATGAGGAAGAGCATAAAGCGCGTCTGAAACCGGGGCGCATCAGCCATGAATGCCTGAAGCGGGCCCGGATGCGCCCGGAGCTGAGGCCAAGACACAGCGTCTCGTTCCCCTCAGGGAACCAGGGTTACATAAGTAACCCGAGACGTTCCCTTTCAGGGAACTCGAGCTGTGTCAAAGCACTAGGGGAACGCTATGCCAACGCCACCTCAGCGAGGTCAGCATCCGGGTGTGTCCCAGCTCACTGAGAGAGCACCCTGGTTCCCGGGGCGGCATCGAGGTCTAGCTGGTAGAACCTCATGAATGTGTGCGGCGAGGACCAGCCAGCCGCAGCACAAACGTCAGGCAAGGAGACTCCGGAGAGGAGAGCCTTGGATGCCGCCATGCTCCTAGTGGAGTGGGCTCGGACCCTCAAAGGAGAAGCATGTCCGGCCGACTCATAAGCTAGACAGATAGCCTCGACTATCCACCTGCTCAGAGTTTGCTTGGAAGCTGGGGCACCCTCGGGGGCCCCAAAGCAAACGAACAGTTGGTCCGACTTACGCCACGTGGCAGTCTTGTGAACGTAAGCGTCCAGTGCTCGCACTGGACAGACCTTGTTCTTGTGCTCCTGCTCATGATCGTCAAATGGGGGAGGGCAGAAGGCCTGCAGCGTGACAGACCGAGCCACATTAGTGGGAACCTTGGGGACGTAGCCCGGCCTCGGGTGGAGGAAAGCTTTCGCCATCCCGGGCGCAAACTCAAGACATGATGGGGCCACTGAGAGGGCCTGAAGGTCCCCGACCCTCTTAAGCGAAGTGATAGCCAGCAAAAGAAGGGTTTTTAGCGAGAGGTACTTGATAGAGATACCCTCTAGAGGTTCAAAGGGTGGCTGGGACAAGCCTAGGAGTACCATGGACAAGTCCCAGGCAGGCACCCTGGTCTGTGCCGCAGGTCTCAGCCTTAATGTACCACGGAGGAAACGAGTGACTAGGGGGTCCCTGCCCAAGGACACCCCACCCAGAGGTACGTGGCAAGCCGCTATAGCAGCCACGTAGACCTTCAAGGTGGAGGGGGACAGCCCTGCCACAAATCTTTCTTGCAGGAACTCCAGTACTTTGCCAATTTGGCAGGTTACTGGGTTCAGCTGCCTTTCACTACACCAAGAAGTGAAGAGCTTCCACTTCAAGGCGTAGAGTTTCCTCGTGGAGGGAGCTCTGGACTGCAGGATGGTCTCAACAACCTCGGCTGAGAGACCGGCCTCTATGAGCTGGGCCCCCTCAGGGGCCAGACCCACAGTTTCAACGGCCCTGGTTGCGGGTGAAGAATGCAACCTTCCGCCTGGGACAGAAGGTCCCTCCTGATCGGGATCTCCCAGGGGACCCCGTCGAGGAGGGACACAAGGTCCGCGAACCATATTCTGGACGGCCAGTGGGGGGCCACTAGCGTGAGACGGACCTTGTCCCGGCGAACCTTGGCCAGAACTCCCGGGAGCAGAGCGATCGGGGGAAAAGCATACAGGCGTAACCTCGGCCATGCCTGCGTCACGGCATCCCGCCCCAGAGGCGCTGGATGTGTGAGTGAAAACCACAGAGGGCAATGGGAGTTTTCTACCGAGGCAAACAGGTCGACCTGTGCCTTTCCGAACCTTTCCCAAATTTGCTCCACCACCTCGGGGTGGAGTCGCCATTCCCCTGATCTCGCCCCCTGTCTCGACAGGGCGTCTGCTCCCACATTCTGGACCCCCGGGATATAAGCCGCCCGGATGGAGAGCAGCTTTCCCTGGGCCCAGAGGAGGATCTGTCGCGCCATCTTGTAAAGTGGTCGCGAACGCAGACCCCCCTGGTGATTGATATACGCAACCGCAGTCATGCTGTCGGTGAAAACAGTGACATGGTGGTCGCGAAGGTCCGGTAGGAACGCACGGAGTGCTTTGCGGATCGCCAGTAACTCTAACATGTTTATGTGCCAGGTTTGGTGCCGACTGTTCCATAGACCTTGTGAGGAGCGGTCTCTCAAGACCGCCCCCCAGCCCGAGAGGGAGGCATCTGTCGAGAGAGAGACTCTCCGAGCCAGAGCCCCTAGCACTGGGCCTTGAGACAGAAACCAAGGATTCTTCCACATACTCAAGGCGCGTAGGCATCGCCCCGTGACCTTGATAATGCGAAGCGGGTTCCCTTTCGGGGAAAACCCCTTGGTCTTTAGCCACCACTGCAGGGGTCTCATGTGCAGCAGGCCCAACGGGATGACGCAGGAAGCCGCTGCCATGAGCCCTAACACCCTCTGGAAGTGTCTGACAGTGAGTGGCTGGCCTAACTTGATGCTCTTGACGGCTGAACAGATAACTTGGATGCGCCCGGGGGAAAGCCGGGCCGACATCGCTACTGAGTCCCAGACGACTCCCAAGAAGGTGGTTCTCTGAGCAGGAGAAAGGACACTCTTCTTGGCGTTCAGCCTCAACCCCAGCTCCTTTATGTGTGCGAGCACTACATCTCGATGTTGCTCCGCCAACTGCGGCGACTGGGCCAGAATAAGCCAGTCGTCTATATAGTTTAAGACACGGATGCCCCGTGACCGCAGGGGAGCTAGAGCAGCGTCCACGACTTTCGTAAACGTGCGGGGTGAGAGCGCTAGGCCGAAAGGAAGCACCCGATACTGGTACGCCTTTCCCCCAAAGGCGAACCTCAGGAACTTCCTGTGTTGCGGAAGGATGGAGACATGGAAATAAGCGTCCTTGAGGTCGACTGTGACAAACCAATCCTCGGATCTGATCTGCACTACGATCTGTTTGAGCGTTAGCATTTTGAACTTTAGACGCTTGACCGCACGATTCAAGAGACGTAAATCCAGAATGGGCCGCAACCCTCCATCCTTCTTTGGAACTATGAAGTACCGGCTGTAGAACCCGGACTTGCTCTCTGCGAGGGGTACATACTCGATGGCCCCTTTCGCCAGCAAAGTGTCTACTTCTTGTTCCATGACCAGAGCCTGCTGAGGGCCTACAGCAGACTGTAGGACCCCCGAGAACTGGGGTGGTGAGACCCCGAACTGAATGGCGTACCCTAAGGTGACCGTGCGCAGGACCCACTGAGAGATACCGGGTAGCCGTGACCACGCATCCCGGAATTCTACTAGGGGAACCAGCCTCCCGGGGCTGGCCTCTGGTGCTGATGGCATGTCCACCACTGGGCCGGGATTTCCGGATTCCCGGGTGGAGTGCTCTAGGACCCTCCTCAGAGGGGGTGGTTTTCCCATGGCGGGCTGACTGGTCAGCTGCTCCAGGGATACACCACCTTGTTGCGGCTTGGCGTCAGGGCCGCTTGCTCTTAGCCTTCTTAGCGCTCAGGACAGCCCTCAGATCGCCCCTCTTGCCAGAGGCTTGAGCCTGTCGCCCCGACCCCCCGGGATTAGCCGGAGGAAGACGGGTGGCGACACTTCGTTTTTGAGCGGCCCTGTGTGAAGAGCTCTGAGACCCCCTTTGACTGGCGGTCTCACGTGGAGGGCGGCGGGGAATAACTTTACTGAACGCCACCTGCTGTCGTGCAGCCTCCTGAAACTTGTCGACAACGCTTTTTACGGCGTCGCCGAACAAGCCCGAAGGGGACAGAGGAGCGTCCAGCAAAACAAATTTGTCCCTATCTTTGATGGAAGACAAATTGAGCCAAAGATGTCTCTCCGTAGCCACCAGAGCTGCCATGGAGCGACCGACAGAGTAGGCCGTCTCCCTAGTGGCCCGGAGAGACAGATCCACGGTCCGGCGCAGCTCTGCCACTGTCTCCGGACCGATACCGCCGCCCTCGTTGAGGTCCCCCAGCAACTCAGCCTGATAAGCCTGCAGCAGAGCCGTGGTGTGCAGGCACGCTGCGGCTTGACTAGAGGCTGAGTACGCTCTCCCCACCAAAGACGACGTGACGCGCATCGGCTTGGAGGGGAGCGCCGGAGCTTTAATGGAGGACGCAGATTGGGGCACAAGGTAGCTCGCAAGCGCCTCATCCACCTTCTGCATCCCCCCATAGCAATAGCTTTGAGCCCCTGCGAGATTCGTATACATCGAACTGTTCCGTGTATGAACTCTCTCAGAGGCTGGCTTTTCCCACGATCTGGATACCTCGGCATGCAAATCGGGAAGGAAAGGCATAGCTCGGCGCGGGGGAGTGACGCGAGCCGGCAGATAACGCTCGTCCAACATACTTCTTTTAGGACGGGCGCTTCTGGTCTCCGCCGGCCATTCAATATCCAGACGAGAGACAGCTCGCGCCACAACCTCAACTAGCTCTTCAAACGCCGGCGAGGAGAGTGGCGAAGCCTCCTCTGCCGGGTCAACACTAGCTAAGTCCATCTCACTATCGGAACTCGACAAAGCTAATGTTGGAGTCACAGCACGAACATCTCCCGAGGAGTGCCCGTGACTGGAACCCGTTTGGTCTCGTGAGGGCTGAGGTAAGGACGGACCCACCCCAGCAGCCTCAGCGAGATCCATTTGTGAACCCCAGGACTGAGAGCGCCGCAACGCCTCGGCCGCTGCAGGTCCCGAACCCCGGGGAACACTAGCCTGGGCGGCCTCGTTACAGACCGCCAGGCGGGAGCGGAGAACATGCAGAGAAAACTGCTCACAGTCTTTACAGCCGGCGCCCTCAAGAGCCGACCGTGCATGTTCCACTCCTAAACAGATAACACACATTACATGTGTATCCCTGCCCGTTATAAAACGAGGACAGGGATAAACACACGGTCTGAAACTCTGTTCATCTCTCGCCACACTTTTCACACTCATTCTTTGATTTTTTAAGCTATCAAGTCTCAAAAACCACTCTCGCACAGACACAGCACGCTGAAGGCATTCAGAGCTGACGCGCCCCGGTTTCAGACGCGCTTTATGCTCTTCCTCATGACGTCACCGGCTGCGGCCGGCAGTGACGCATTCACACGCGTTCGCTTCTCATTGGTTGCATAGATCTTCACGTGACTCACGCAAGGCTATTTCCCCTAGTGCTTCGACACAGCTCGAGTTCCCTGAAAGGGAACAACAAGTTTTGTGGTGCCAGTTAATCACCTCACCAATACAGACCATATTAACACACACACACACATACAGCTTCTCCAAGGCTGAACTCGGCTCAGGCTCAAACTCTCAACAGAAACAGTACCCAAAACATTCTGATAACGTTCTCTATCTGTTGAGAAGTGCTGACAATATTCATACTTAATCGATGGAAAACTACAGAAAAGTAAAGAAAGGTTTTTAACTAATAAAAGCCTAACTTGATTATACATCACTCTTTACAACTCATTCAAATAAGAAAAAGGACAAAGTACATATGAAAAATAAGACAAAGAAAAGAATATAGGTATAAATAGGAAAAATAAAATAATATATATGAGGGAAATTATGTTTTATTATTCTCTATGTAGCATTCAACTTTGGTATTTTTCCGTTGAAGCACATTTTGTTCCTTTTTCTTCTGATAAGCTTTGCAGCTTAGCAGCTGCCAGGAAATGGCCAACTGCCAACTTCCTTATATAGAGTCGTTTTCCTCTCTTTTAGAGTCATTTTTCTCTCTGCCTTATACAGAATCTTTTCTTTTCTAGCTGATTTAGCTCGAATAACTGCTCCTTCTGTATATGGAGTTGTTTTTTGGTTTTTGTGGTTGCACCCCACCCTATAGGAGGAAGCAACATTAGTATAAAGATGAGTGTGAACTGCTTGTTATTTTGAGAACTGCATTTTGAATAAACCATGCTTGATTTGATTCGTGTAGTTCATTGAAGTGCTATCTCCCGGGTACCCGTGACTGTGAATGATTGCTGAACAGACGCTGAATATCCACAACACTTAGAAGAGGTTCTAACAATATATATATAATGTAAATAGAAGAGACAAGAGATTTTGATTATCCGCCTTCAGTATGGGTAAGCAGCTTGACCCATCAGATCAGGCTTGTAAAATGCACATTTCAAGCCAGGCACTAAAGTTCAGTTTTGGGCCCATCGAATGGGAGAGCCCTTATGGTAGGCGCATTTTCAAAGGCAAAAGCGAGGTGGCGACGATTTCCGGTGCCCTCCTTGTATGACCAGACAGTCATTTGATCGTAGCTGGTACTGAGTACAACTGCTCGATGCAGTTTTAAAATGGGTTTTAAGGAGGAGTCACGTGATGGCGAGTTGGGAAATGGCAGCACTTTAGAGCACAGCTCCGTATACCCACCATTAATTAGACCAATTTGTATATATTGGCTTTGCAAAACAAAGTAATCTTCGCTAGATAACTTGCATGTAACTTGAAACATCCGATAGATGTCAAAATTCGATTCGAGGGATACAAACACGTCTGAAAACAACGAGCCCAGAAGCTAACGATACCACGCCGCCGGATTCAAGTAATCAAAACCCGAACTTGAAAGATCTTTTTGCTGAAATTAGTCAAATGAATACCACTCTGCAGGGAGTAGCAAGTGATGTGACAACTATTAAAGCGACTACTACAGAACTAAAAGAGGCGATTAGCTCGGTACAGGCCAGACTCGACGAGGCAGAGAATCGCATTTCACACATAGAGGATACATCAAATCGCCTGGCCGGGGACACGGAAAAGATGGCAAAACGTGTGGACGAAATCTGGAATAAAGTTGAGGATCTGGAGAATCGCAGCAGACGGAATAACATAAAAATAATCGGACTGAAGAAGGGAAAGAAGCTGGATATAAAATGAACGAGTATGTACAAAAGATCCTGTCGGAGGGGCTCGCGCTGACGGGGCCGGAGTTCGAGATTGAACGCAGTCATCGCAGCCTTGGGCCCAAGCCTAATGGTGATCAACCCCCCCGGATCGTGTTGGTGAAATTTCTACGTTACACCGCGAGAGAGAAAGTTCTAGCAGCAGCGAAAAAAAGCAGGGGATTTGAATGGGAGGAATGTAAGATTTCTATATTCGAGGATATGTCGAGGGAGAGAGCAATGATGAGGAAAAAATTCTCTGCAGCGAAGAAGTTACTATGGGACCGCGAAGTGCGACACTCTCTGGCTCACCCCGCGGCATTGAGGTTCACCTGGCGGGGGAATAGGATGAGTTTTACTGACCACTTGGCTGCGGAAAAGTACATCAAAGAACACATCTCACTACAAAGAAGTGACAGATAAAGCACCAGGACTACTGGCAATACAATATGTAAGTCGAAGCACTATGAATCGTGAGGTAGTGGTGGGGACGGGGGAAGCTTTGGGGTCTGTCTTCCCGAGTCAGCGGCTGCGCGCGGACTGCGAGCATCACGGACCAAAGGTTTGACCCAGAAGTGGGATCGCTGCCCCTTATGGGCAGTGTTTTGTGTTTCTTTTCTTTTATTTGTTTCGTTCTCAGTAAGTTTTTCAAGGTTCTTTTTGTTCAAAAAATGTTGGAAATTAAATGTTGGTTTTCTATCAGTAAGAGCGGCGAGTATAATACCAGTTTACATGGCAAAGTTTCATTTAACTATTTTCTTTCAGTATGGAACAAAGAAGCTTCATCAGAGCACAACAGGTGCAGAGAGTTACAGTTTACTAATGTGTGATGGATAGACAATATTTAAACATTATATCTTGGAATATTAATGGCTGTGGGTCACCTGTTAAAAGAAAAAAAATACTAACTTATCTTAAAATCCGAAAAGCTGACATTGCCTTTTTACAAGAAACACACTTTAAAGATGAAAAGGAAGCCCTGAAACTTCGACGTGACTGGGTTGGGCAGGTTTTTCACAATTCTGTATCAAGCAAGAGGAGTGGAGTAGCCATTCTAGTGAGGAAGAAAATACATTTTGTTTTGTTGAATCAACATAAAGACAAGGAAGGTTGATTATTATGCATGGAAGCAAAGCTCAACGATGTTAAAGTAGTGTTGTGTAACGTATATGCACCAAATAAAGAGGAGCCTGAATACTTTCATGATGTTAATAAGATATTAGCTAGCCTCGAGGGGTATGTAATACTTGGAGGTGACTTTAATCAGACTATGGATGGCATCCTTGACAGAAGCCAAAGCAACATCAGATTAAGTCCTAGAGACAGGGCTGCTATTCATACTCTGAAAGATTACAATGGATTGACAGACATTTGGAGACTGGTCAATCCGCGGGAGAAGGAATACACATTCTTCTCTAATAGCCATAAGACCTTTTCAAGAATTGATTATTTCTTGATTTCTAATTCTTTAATTGACTCGGTCGTAGACTGTAAAATTGGAGCAATAGGACTCACAGATCATGCGCATGTGGAGTTAAAATTAGAACTGAAGGTAGATTGCGAAAAGAGAGGGAGATGGAGGTTAAATACTTTTATGCTGGAGGATAAGGAATTTTTAGGTTCATTACAGATGGACATAAATATGTTTTTTGAAATTAATATTGGGTCAACTCCGAGATTAGCAACAGTATGGGACGCGTCTAAAGCATTTATCAGGGGGAAATGTATTGCTTATGCTAGTAGGAAAAAAAAAGAAAGTGTTGAAAAAGTGAAACTCTTAGAAAAGCAAATCAAGAATCTAGAGAAAGAATTGGTGACAGGTTTTACAGACTTGAAATTTAAACAGCTTTGTAAATTAAAATTTGATCTTAATGACTTTTTTAATAAAAAGGCAAAATATGCTTTATTCAAATTGAAGACCAAACATTATGAGAGTGGGGAAAAAGCTGGGAAACTTCTTGCTAGACAGATAAAGCAACATGATGCATCTCATGTAATACCAGCAATTAAAGAGGGAGAGAAGGTGCTCACCTCCAACAAAGACATTAATAGGGTTTTTAACCAATTTTATTCAAAACTATATACATCAGAATCCAGTCATAATCAGAAGGAATTAATAGACTTTCTAACTAAGATTATATTACCCTCCTTAACTCTTGAAGAACGAGACTCAATAGATGCACCAATAACTCAAGAGGAAGTCAGGAAAACTATAATGTCTTTAAAATCTGGGAAATCACCAGGCTCTGACGGATTCCCTGTAGAATATTATAAGAAGTTTGTCGAGGAGTTGACCCCAATATTAACTGAGGTATATTCAAAGGTACTTGAGGAGGGTATGTTACCCGATACTTTTAACGAAGCTTTAATATCACTCATACCAAAACCAGGAAGAGATGCGATGGATCCTGCTAATTACCGTCCAATAAGTTTACTAAATGTAGATCTAAAAGTGTTAACTAAATTATTAGCCTCAAGATTAGAAAGTATTTTACCTAAAATTATACATGGAGACCAGGTGGGTTTTATTAAAAACAGGTCCTCATCTGATAATATGAGAAGGCTATTACATCTCATGTGGATGAATCATTCAAGTCTAGATTCCATTGCCGCAATATCACTGGATGCGGAAAAGGCCTTTGATAGGGTGGAGTGGGGGTTTCTCTTTGCAGCCTTGGAGAAATATGGTTTTGGTTCAGGTTTTGTGAAGTGAGTTAAAATTCTTTACTCCAACCCTAAAGCAGCTGTTATAACTAATGGAGTAACTTCTCCCTTTTTTAATATATCTAGATCTACTCGTCAGGGCTGCCCTCTTAGCCCACTACTCTTTACATTAGTTTTGGAACCGCTTGCTTCGATGATTAGAGAAGAACCAAGAATTACAGGTGTTTTTGCGGGGGAAAGAGAACATAAATTACTATTATATGCCGATGACATATTGCTAATAGTTAAAGACCCTGCAGGTTCGTTACCAATACTTCTTAAATTGATTGAGTCTTATTCTAAATTCTCAGGATATAAAATCAATTGGCATAAATCAGAGGCTATGCCAGTATCAGCAACATGTTTTTCTTCCTCAGTCAGTGCATTTAAGTTTAAATGGACGCGTAAAGGATTTAAATATTTAGGGGTTCACCTGAGCTCTAAGTTAGAAAACATAATGAATTTGAATATGGATCCTCTGTTGCAGAAAATACAGGCAAAATTAGATAGTTGGGGAAAATTGATGTTAACTCTATGGGGGAAGATTAATCTTATAAAAATGGTGGTAACCCCACAGTTTAATTATATATCGTGGATGGTCCCTATAGCCATGCCACATCAAATATATAAACGATATAATATTATGATTAAGAAATTTTTGTGGGAGGGTAAAAGACCTAGGATTGGCTTTGAAAAATTATGTTTGCCTAGAGATAGAGGGGGGTTATCGTTACCAAATGTAGAGCTTTATAAAATAGCATTTGAAATTTCTAAGCTTGCTAGACACTGGGGAGAAGATGATTCAGATTTAGATTGGGTATTAATAGAGCGTCAACTTACTTCCCCTTTTCGGCCAATAGAAGCTTTATCACAAAATCCAACAGGTGACCTACAGCATCACATGACTAATCCCATACTGACGCACTCCAAGGAAGTTTGGAAAGCTGTCCACAAAAAGTGCAAGATTTCTCATTTGTGTCAGCATTACTCATCAATATGGAATAATCCTCAGGTTAAGATAGGGAAAAAAACCTTGTTTTGGGGAAAATGGTTTAGAAGCGGAATACGAACATTAAAAGCTTTATTTAGTAAGAATAAGCTATTATCTTACGATAATTTAAAGGAGAAATTTAATCTAGTTGGTCGGGACCATTTTTGGAAATATTTACAGATTAGGAATTGTTTGGAGACAAAATTCACTATGGGACAAGATAAGAATATTTTAGAAAAATTTTGTGAACTACCAAAACCTCTTCAAAAAGCATCCAAATTTTATCAACTTAGTTTAATAATTGGCGATACGAATTGTGAAAACCTGAGATTAATTTGGCAAAGGGACATTAATAGTAATATAGATAAAGACACGTGGAGAAGAATTGTGTCCAACAGTGGAAGATACATTAAAGAAGCGAGAGGTAAATTGATCCAATACAAGGTATTACACAGGTATTATTATACACCTGCCCGACTTGCCAGAATGGGTTGTCTGAATGAAAATAAGTGTTGGAAATGCAAAATAGAAACGGGCACATACATACATGTGTTATGGCAATGCACAAAGATACAGCCCTTCTGGATAACTGTGTTGAAATCTCTGGAAAGATGTTTGGGAACTGACCTTCCATTGTCATCAAGGTTATGTCTTTTAGGAGACAAATCTGAGATCCCTCATATAAAAAATAATGAGTTCTCCCTTGTTACTGTGGGTATAATTACAGCAGTAAGACTGATACTTAGGTTTTGGAAAGAGATGCAATGTCCTACTTTTAAAATGTGGATTGAATTTATGATTGAAAATGCTTCATATGAAAAAATGTTAGCTAAAGTAAATGGAAACCAAACAGATGTTGACATGTGGGACAGTTTTGTTCGGACTGTGGCCTCAGGACATGGCTGATATTGTGTCCATACTTGTACTGTGACTTGTTTGCCCTGTTTTGTATTACAATGGTTATTTTTTGTTGTTTCTTTGTTTGTAAATGATTTTCATTTTATTTTATGCTTGCATTGTTTTGTATTGTTTTTACTGGTATGTTATGTATAAGGAAAACCAATAAAAAAACTTCATTGAAAAAAAAAAAAAAAAGGGTTTTAAGGAGGACCTCTGTGCAACACGGGCCTTCGTTACCTGGAACAAGACGCGTGCGTTCCATCAACATGAACCGCTGGAGGCAAACGGCAGGCGTGAGCTAAAGTCTGCGCCAGGTGATCTGAGCAGGCAGAGAAACATTAAGTAAGGCTTCGTCCCTGGGTGGGCTCAAACCACCAACCTTTCGGTTAACAGCCGAACACGCTAACCTAATTGCGCCACAGAGACCGACGAATGGTCGGCCTGTGGGGTTAGCTTACGGAAATGCAGTCCTGTACCGTTCCAGCAAAGGCAAAATCTCTTTTCTAGTTGGACATGCAAACCAAACAGGGAATAGAGAGAGAGAAAGAGAGTGCTAATAGCTACGCCCAACGTGGGGCTCGAACCCACGACCCTGAGATTAAGAGTCTCATGCTCTACCGACTGAGCTAGCCGGGCAGGTGCACACCCTTTTTCCGTCTTGGGCGTGTAAAACAGAGCCTGACATTTTCTCACAGGCTTTGGACGAAAGAGTTATTACGGAGCCACACCTGCAATCAACCACTGAAACAGGCGTAGACTTTAAAACAGAACCTTGTTTTGGGCTGACCGTGTGAAAAGAGCCTCTTATTTTTCTCACAGGATTGGGAAAACCTCGTCTGGTTAAAGTCAGGCTAAAACTCAGGGGAAGGCGTAGAGTTTACTTTGTTTGTTTTAGCCATAGCTGTTGCTCATGGCTAAGCAGTTAGACCCGTTCGATCGGGCCGGTAAAATGCACATTCAAACCAGGGACTAAAGTTCAGTCTGTGACCCATGGAGTGGGAGAGCCATTTCGGAATGCGATTTTTCAAAAGTGAGCCATTCTGTGAAGAGTCGGGCGACCCAAGTGCGCTGGCCGGAACTCGACATGCGAAAAGGCTAGTACATATGGGATGGAGGCATATACTGAATTGTTTGGGCTCTCGAAAGAGAGCCTGACGGGTTGCAAGTTTCTGGTCCCCTCCTTATATGGCCAGGATACCTGCTGAGCAAGCCGGTCAGGAGCACCACCTTGTTTTGGGCTGACCATGTGAAAGAGAGCGTGACGTTTCCTGACGGAAAGATTCTGTTACAGTGGCATTCCTGCATGAAACCACTAACACAGATGTAGACTTTAGAGCAGGAACTTGTTTAGGCTTTAAAACAAAACCTTTTTTTAGGGTTAACCGTGTGACAGAAGCCAATCATAATTTCTCACAAGGTTTGGAAAACCTCTCCTGGTTTAAGTCAGGCTGAAACCTGTGGGTGGGCTTAGAGTTTACTTTGTTTGTTTTAGCCATGTCTGTTGCGTATGGGTAAGCAGCTTGACCCATCAGATCAGGCTTGTAAAATGCACATTTCAAGCCAGGCACTAAAGTTCAGTTTTGGGCCCATCGAATGGGAGAGCCCTTATGGTAGGCGCATTTTCAAAGGCAAAAGCGAGGCGGCGACGATTTCCGGTGCCCTCCTTGTATGACCAGACAGTCATTTGATCGTAGCTGGTACTGAGTACAACTGCTCGATGCAGTTTTAAAATGGGTTTTAAGGAGGACCTCTGTGCAACACGGGCCTTCGTTACCTGGAACAAGACGCGTGCGTTCCATCAACATGAACCGCTGGAGGCAAACGGCAGGCGTGAGCTAAAGTCTGCACCAGGTGATCTGAGCAGGCAGAGAAACATTAAGTAAGGCTTCGTCCCTGGGTGGGCTCGAACCACCAAACTTTCGGTTAACAGCCGAACGCGCTAACCTAATTGCGCCACAGAGACCGACGAATGGTCCGCCTGTGGGGTTAGCTTACGGAAATGCAGTCCTGTACCGTTCCAGCAAAGGCAAAATCTCTTTCCTCGTTGGACATGCAAACCATACAGGGGAGAGAGAGTGCTAATAGCTACGCCCAACGTGGGGCTCGAACCCACGACCCTGAGATTAAGAGTCTCATGCTCTACCGACTGAGCTAGCCGGGCAGGTGCACCCCCTTTTTCCGTCTTTGGACGAAAGAGTTATTACGGAGCCACACCTGCAATCAACCACTGAAACAGGCGTAGACTTTAAAACAGAACCTTGTTTTGGGCTGACCGTGTGAAAAGAGCCTCTTATTTTTCTCACAGGATTGGGAAAACCTCGTCTGGTTAAAGTCAGGCTAAAACTCAGGGGAAGGCGTAGAGTTTACTTTGTTTGTTTTAGCCATAGCTGTTGCTCATGGCTAAGCAGTTAGACCCGTTCGATCGGGCCGGTAAAATGCACATTCAAACCAGGGACTAAAGTTCAGTCTGTGACCCATCGAGTGGGAGAGCCATTTCGGAATGCGATTTTTCAAAAGTGAGCCATTCTGTGAAGAGTCGGGCGACCCAAGTGCGCTGGCCGGAACTCGACATGCGAAAAGGCTAGTACATATGGGATGGAGGCATATACTGAATTGTTTGGGCTCTCGAAAGAGAGCCTGACGGGTTGCAAGTTTCTGGTCCCCTCCTTATATGGCCAGGATACCTGCTGAGCAAGCCGGTCAGGAGCACCACCTTGTTTTGGGCTGACCATGTGAAAGAGAGCGTGACGTTTCCTGACGGAAAGATTCTGTTACAGTGGCATTCCTGCATGAAACCACTAACACAGATGTAGACTTTAGAGCAGGAACTTGTTTAGGCTTTAAAACAAAACCTTTTTTTAGGGTTAACCGTGTGACAGAAGCCAATCATAATTTCTCACAAGGTTTGGAAAACCTCTCCTGGTTTAAGTCAGGCTGAAACCTGTGGGTAGGCTTAGAGTTTACTTTGTTTGTTTTAGCCATGTCTGTTGCGTATGGGTAAGCAGCTTGACCCATCAGATCAGGCTTGTAAAATGCACATTTCAAGCCAGGCACTAAAGTTCAGTTTTGGGCCCATCGAATGGGAGAGCCCTTATGGTAGGCGCATTTTCAAAGGCAAAAGCGAGGCGGCGACGATTTCCGGTGCCCTCCTTGTATGACCAGACAGTCATTTGATCGTAGCTGGTACTGAGTACAACTGCTCGATGCAGTTTTAAAATGGGTTTTAAGGAGGACCTCTGTGCAACACGGGCCTTCGTTACCTGGAACAAGACGCGTGCGTTCCATCAACATGAACCGCTGGAGGCAAACGGCAGGCGTGAGCTAAAGTCTGCACCAGGTGATCTGAGCAGGCAGAGAAACATTAAGTAAGGCTTCGTCCCTGGGTGGGCTCGAACCACCAACCTTTCGGTTAACAGCCGAACGCGCTAACCTAATTGCGCCACAGAGACCGACGAATGGTCCGCCTGTGGGGTTAGCTTACGGAAATGCAGTCCTGTACCGTTCCAGCAAAGGCAAAATCTCTTTCCTCGTTGGACATGCAAATCATACAGGGGAGAGAGAGTGCTAATAGCTACGCCCAACGTGGGGCTCGAACCCACGACCCTGAGATTAAGAGTCTCATGCTCTACCGACTGAGCTAGCCGGGCAGGTGCACCCCCTTTTTCCGTCTTGGGCGTGTAAAACAGAGCCTGACATTTTCTCACAGGCTTTGGACGAAAGAGTTATTACGGAGCCACACCTGCAATCAACCACTGAAACAGGCGTAGACTTTAAAACAGAACCTTGTTTTGGGCTGACCGTGTGAAAAGAGCCTCTTATTTTTCTCACAGGATTGGGAAAACCTCGTCTGGTTAAAGTCAGGCTAAAACTCAGGGGAAGGCGTAGAGTTTACTTTGTTTGTTTTAGCCATAGCTGTTGCTCATGGCTAAGCAGTTAGACCCGTTCGATCGGGCCGGTAAAATGCACATTCAAACCAGGGACTAAAGTTCAGTCTGTGACCCATCGAGTGGGAGAGCCATTTCGGAATGCGATTTTTCAAAAGTGAGCCATTCTGTGAAGAGTCGGGCGACCCAAGTGCGCTGGCCGGAACTCGACATGCGAAAAGGCTAGTACATATGGGATGGAGGCATATACTGAATTGTTTGGGCTCTCGAAAGAGAGCCTGACGGGTTGCAAGTTTCTGGTCCCCTCCTTATATGGCCAGGATACCTGCTGAGCAAGCCGGTCAGGAGCACCACCTTGTTTTGGGCTGACCATGTGAAAGAGAGCGTGACGTTTCCTGACGGAAAGATTCTGTTACAGTGGCATTCCTGCATGAAACCACTAACACAGATGTAGACTTTAGAGCAGGAACTTGTTTAGGCTTTAAAACAAAACCTTTTTTTAGGGTTAACCGTGTGACAGAAGCCAATCATAATTTCTCACAAGGTTTGGAAAACCTCTCCTGGTTTAAGTCAGGCTGAAACCTGTGGGTAGGCTTAGAGTTTACTTTGTTTGTTTTAGCCATGTCTGTTGCGTATGGGTAAGCAGCTTGACCCATCAGATCAGGCTTGTAAAATGCACATTTCAAGCCAGGCACTAAAGTTCAGTTTTGGGCCCATCGAATGGGAGAGCCCTTATGGTAGGCGCATTTTCAAAGGCAAAAGCGAGGCGGCGACGATTTCCGGTGCCCTCCTTGTATGACCAGACAGTCATTTGATCGTAGCTGGTACTGAGTACAACTGCTCGATGCAGTTTTAAAATGGGTTTTAAGGAGGACCTCTGTGCAACACGGGCCTTCGTTACCTGGAACAAGACGCGTGCGTTCCATCAACATGAACCGCTGGAGGCAAACGGCAGGCGTGAGCTAAAGTCTGCG
>JAWRVZ010000759.1:0-57500 GCA_037043235.1 Rhodeus uyekii
TGTTTTCACCAAATTTAAAATGCATTTTTCTGCGTTTTCATTAAGAACGAAGACATTAAACTTGGCAAGTAGGTGAGTTCATTGATCGGGTAGGTACAAGTGTAAACCCTTTACCAGTAGGAATTTGGCTCTCTCCATGACTGAAAGCCTAAAACAAAGAGGGTGGGATTCGGACCCACGCGTGCAGAGCACAATGGATTAGCAGTCCATCGCCTTAACCACTCCGCCACCTTGTCTGTTTTCTCTAAATTTAAAATGCATTTTTCTGCGTTTTCATTAAGAACGAAGACATTAAAATTGGCAAAGTAGGTGAGTTCATTGATCGGGTAGGTACAAGTGTAAACCCTTTACCAGTAGGAATTTGGCTCTCTCCATGACTGAAAGCCTAAAACAAAGAGGGTGGGATTCGGACCCACGCGTGCAGAGCACAATGGATTAGCAGTCCATCGCCTTAACCACTCGGCCACCTCGTCTATTTTCTTCAAATACACCATGCTTTTTTCTGCGTTTTCATTAAGAATGAAGACAATAAAATTGGCAAGAAGGTGAGTTCATTGATTGGGTAGGTACAAGTGTAAACCCATTACCAGTAGGAATTTGGCACTGTCCATGACTGAAAGCCTAAAACGACGAGGGTGGGATTCGGACCCACGAGGGCAGAGCACAATGGATTAGCAGTCCATCGCCTTAACCACTCGGCCACCTCGTCTGTTTTCTCTCAGTTTAAAATGCATTTTTCTGCGTTTTCATTAAGAACGAAGACATTAAACTTGGTAAGTAGGTGAGTTCAGATCGGGTAGGTACAAGTGTAAACCCTTTACCAGTAGGAATTTGGCTGTCTCCATGACTGAAAGCCTAAAACGACGAGGGTGGGATTCGGACATACGCGTGCAGAGCACAATGGATTAGCAGTCCATCGCCTTAACCACTCGGCCACCTCGTTTTTTTTTTCTCTAAGTTTAAAATGCATTTTTCTGCGTTTTCATTAGGAATGAAGACAATAAAATTGGCAAGTAGGTGAGTTCATTGATTGGGTAGGTACAAGTGTAAACCCATTACCAGTAGGAATTTGGCACTGTCCATGACTGAAAGCCTAAAACGACGAGGGTGGGATTCGGACCCACGAGGGCAGAGCACAATGGATTAGCAGTCCATCGCCTTAACCACTCGGCCACCTCGTCTGTTTTTACCAAATTTAAAATGCATTTTTCTGCGTTTTCATTAAGAACGAAGACATTAAACTTGGTAAGTAGGTGAGTTCAATAATCGGGTAGGTACAAGTGTAAACCCTTTACCAGTAGGAATTTGGCTCTGTCCATGACTGAAAGCCTAAAACGACGAGGGTGGGATTCGGGCATACGCGTGCAGAGCACAATGGATTAGCAGTCCATCGCCTTAACAACTCAGCTACCTCGTCTGTTTTTACCAAATTTAAAATGCATTTTTCTGCGTTTTCTTTAAGTATGAAGAAATTAAAATTGGCAAGAATGTGAGTTCATTGATTGGGTAGGTACAAGTGTAAACCCTTTACATGTAAGAATTTGGCTCTGTCCATGACTGAAAGCCTAAAACGACGAGGGCGGGATTCGGACCCACGCATGCAGAGCACAATGGATTAGCAGTCCATCGCCTTAACCACTCGGCCACCTCGTCTACTTTCTCCAAATACTCCATGCTTTTTTCTGCGTTTTCTTTAAGAATGAAGACAATAAAATTGGCAAGAAGGCGAGTTCATTGATTGGGTAGGTACAAGTGTAAACCCATTACCAGTAGGAATTTGGCTCTGTCCATGCTGAAAGCCTAAAACGACAAGAGTGGGATTCGGACCCACGAGTGCAGAGCACAATGGATAAGCAGTCCATCGCCTTAACCACTCGGCCACCTCGTCTGTTTTTGCCAAATTTAAAATGCATTTTTCTGCGTTTTCATTAAGAACGAAGACATTAAACTTGGCAAGTAGGTGAGTTCATTGATCGGGTAGGTACAACTGTAAACCCTTTACCAGTAGGAATTTGGCTCTGTCCATGACTGAAAGCCTAAAACAACGAGGGTGGGATTCGGACCCACGCGTGCAGAGCACAATGGATTAGCAGTCCATTGCCTTAACCACTCGGCCACCTCGTCTGTTTTTACCAAATTTAAAATGCATTTTTCTGCGTTTTCATTAAGAACGAAGACATTAAACTTGGTAAGTAGGTGAGTTCATTATTCGGGTAGGTACAAGTGTAAACCCTTCACCAGTAGGAATTTGGCTTTGTCCATGACTGAAAGCCTAAAACGACGAGGGTCTAAATTAAAAATGCATTTTCGGACCCACGCGTGCAGAGCACAATGGATTAGCAGTCCATCGCCTTAACCACTCGGCCACCTCGTCTGTTTTCTCTAAATTAAAAATGCATTTTTCTGCGTTTTCATTAAGAATGAAGACATTAAACCTGGCAAGTAGGTGAGTTCATTGATCGGGTAGGTACAAGTGTAAACCCTTTACCAGTAGGAATTTGGCTCTCTCCATGACTGAAAGCCTAAAACAACAAGGGTGGGATTCGGAGCCACGCGTGCAGAGCACAATGGATTAGCAGTCCATCGCCTTAACCACTCGGCCACGTCGTCTGTTTTCTCTAAATTTAAAATGCATTTTTCTGCGTTTTCATTAAGAACGAAGACATTAAACTTGGCAAGTAGGTGAGTTCATTGTTCGGGTAGGTACAAGTGTAAACCCTTCACCAGTAGGAATTTGGCTTTGTCCATGACTGAAAGCCTAAAACGACGAGGGTGGGATTCGGACCCACGCGTGCAGAGCACAATGGATTAGCAGTCCATCGCCTTAACCACTCGGCCACCTCGTCTGTTTTCTCTAAATTTAAAATGCATTTTTCTGCGTTTTCATTAAGAACGAAGACATTAAACTTGGCAAGTAGGTGAGTTCAATAATCGGGTAGGTACAAGTGTAAACCCTTTACCAGTAGGAATTTGGCTCTGTCCATGACTGAAAGCCTAAAACGACGAGGGTGGGATTCGGACATACGCGTGCAGAGCACAATGGATTAGCAGTCCATCGCCTTAACAACTCAGCTACCTCGTCTGTTTTTACCAAATTTAAAATGCATTTTTCTGCGTTTTCTTTAAGTATGAAGAAATTAAAATTGGCAAGAATGTGAGTTCATTGATTGGGTAGGTACAAGTGTAAACCCTTTACATGTAAGAATTTGGCTCTGTCCATGACTGAAAGCCTAAAACGACGAGGGCGGGATTCGGACCCACGCATGCAGAGCACAATGGATTAGCAGTCCATCGCCTTAACCACTCGGCCACCTCGTCTACTTTCTCCAAATACTCCATGCTTTTTTCTGCGTTTTCTTTAAGAATGAAGACAATAAAATTGGCAAGAAGGCGAGTTCATTGATTGGGTAGGTACAAGTGTAAACCCATTACCAGTAGGAATTTGGCTCTGTCCATGACTGAAAGCCTAAAACAACAAGAGTGGGATTCGGACCCACGAGTGCAGAGCACAATGGACAAGCAGTCCATCGCCTTAACCACTCGGCCACCTCGTCTGTTTTTGCCAAATTTAAAATGCATTTTTCTGCGTTTTCATTAAGAACGAAGACATTAAACTTGGCAAGTAGGTGAGTTCATTGATCGGGTAGGTACAACTGTAAACCCTTTACCAGTAGGAATTTGGCTCTGTCCATGACTGAAAGCCTAAAACAACGAGGGTGGGATTCGGACCCACGTGTGCAGAGCACAATGGATTAGCAGTCCATTGCCTTAACCACTCGGCCACCTCGTCTGTTTTTACCAACCCTTTAAAATGCATTTTTCTGCGTTTTCATTAAGAACGAAGACATTAAACTTGGTAAGTAGGTGAGTTCAGTATTCGGGGAGGTACAAGTGTAAACCCTTCACCAGTAGGAATTTGGCTTTGTCCATGACTGAAAGCCTAAAACGACGAGGGTGGGATTCGGACCCACGCGTGCAGAGCACAATGGATTAGCAGTCCATCGCCTTAACCACTCGGCCACCTCGTCTGTTTTTGCCAAATTTAAAATGCATTTTTCTGCGTTTTCATTAAGAACGAAGACATTAAACTTGGCAAGTAGGTGAGTTCATTGATCGGGTAGGTACAAGTGTAAACCCTTTACCAGTAACAATTTGGCTCTCTCCATAACTGAAAGCCTAAAACGACAAGGATGGGATTCGGACCCACGCGTGCAGAGCACAAAGGATTAGCAGTCCATCGCCTTAACCACTCGGCCACCTCATCTATTTTCTCAAAATACACCATGCTTTTTTCTGTGTTTTCTTTAAGAATGAAGACATTGAAATTGGCAAGAAGGTGAGTTCATTGATTTGGTAGGTACAAGTGTAAACCCATTACCAGTAAAAATTTGGCTCTGTCCATGACTGAAAGCCTAAAAAGACAAGGGTGGGATTCGGACCCACGCGTGCAGAGCACAATGGATTAGCAGTCCATCGCCTTAACCACTCGGCCACCTCGTCTGTTTTCTCTAAATTAAAAATGCATTTTTCTGCGTTTTCATTAAGAACGAAGACATTAAACCTGGCAAGTAGGTGAGTTCATTGATCGGGTAGGTACAAGTGTAAACCCTTTACCAGTAGGAATTTGGCTCTCTCCATGACTGAAAGCCTAAAACAACAAGGGTGGGATTCGGAGCCACGCGTGCAGAGCACAATGGATTAGCAGTCCATCGCCTTAACCACTCGGCCACGTCGTCTGTTTTCTCTAAATTTAAAATGCATTTTTCTGCGTTTTCATTAAGAACGAAGACATTAAACTTGGCAAGTACCCTGTGAATTCATTGTTCGGGTAGGTACAAGTGTAAACCCTTCACCAGTAGGAATTTGGCTTTGTCCATGACTGAAAGCCTAAAACGACGAGGGTGGGATTCGGACCCACGCGTGCAGAGCACAATGGATTAGCAGTCCATCGCCTTAACCACTCGGCCACCTCGTCTGTTTTCTCTAAATTTAAAATGCATTTTTCTGCGTTTTCATTAAGAACGAAGACATTAAACTTGGCAAGTAGGTGAGTTCAATAATCGGGTAGGTACAAGTGTAAACCCTTTACCAGTAGGAATTTGGCTCTGTCCATGACTGAAAGCCTAAAACGACGAGGGTGGGATTCGGACATACGCGTGCAGAGCACAATGGATTAGCAGTCCATCGCCTTAACAACTCAGCTACCTCGTCTGTTTTTACCAAATTTAAAATGCATTTTTCTGCGTTTTCTTTAAGTATGAAGAAATTAAAATTGGCAAGAATGTGAGTTCATTGATTGGGTAGGTACAAGTGTAAACCCTTTACATGTAAGAATTTGGCTCTGTCCATGACTGAAAGCCTAAAACGACGAGGGCGGGATTCGGACCCACGCATGCAGAGCACAATGGATTAGCAGTCCATCGCCTTAACCACTCGGCCACCTCGTCTACTTTCTCCAAATACTCCATGCTTTTTTCTGCGTTTTCTTTAAGAATGAAGACAATAAAATTGGCAAGAAGGCGAGTTCATTGATTGGGTAGGTACAACTGTAAACCCATTACCAGTAGGAATTTGGCTCTGTCCATGACTGAAAGCCTAAAACGACAAGAGTGGGATTCGGACCCACGAGTGCAGAGCACAATGGACGAGCAGTCCATCGCCTTAACCACTTGGCCACCTCGTCTGTTTTTGCCAAATTTAAAATGCATTTTTCTGCGTTTTCATTAAGAACGAAGACATTAAACTTGGCAAGTAGGTGAGTTCATTGATCGGGTAGGTACAACTGTAAACCCTTTACCAGTAGGAATTTGGCTCTGTCCATGACTGAAAGCCTAAAACAACGAGGGTGGGATTCGGACCCACGCATGCAGAACACAATGGATTAGCAGTCCATTGCCTTAACCTCTCGGCCACCTCGTCTGTTTTTACCAAATTTAAAATGCATTTTTCTGCGTTTTCATTAAGAACGAAGACATTAAACTTGGTAAGTAGGTGAGTTCATTATTCGGGTATGTACAAGTGTAAACCCTTCACCAGTAGGAATTTGGCTTTGTCCATGACTGAAAGCCTAAAACGACGAGGGTGGGATTCGGACCCACGCGCGCAGAGCACAATGGATTAGCAGTCCATCGCCTTAACCACTCGGCCACCTCGTCTGTTTTTGCCAAATTTAAAATGCATTTTTCTGCGTTTTCATTAAGAACGAAGACATTATACTTGGCAAGTAGGTGAGTTCATTGATCGGGTAGGTACAAGTGTAAACCCTTTACCAGTAGGAATTTGGCTCTGTCCATGACTGAAAGCCTAAAACAACGAGGGTGGGATTCGGACCCACGTGTGCAGAGCACAATGGATTAGCAGTCCATCGCCTTAACCACTCGGCCACCTCGTCTATTTTCTTCAAGTACACCATGCTTTTTTCTGCGTTTTCTTTAAGAATGAAGACATAAAAATTTATCAAGAAGGTGAGTTCAATGATAGGGCAGCTACAAGTGTAAACCCTTTACCAGTAAGAATTTGGCTCTGTCCATGACTGAAAGCCTAAAACGACGAGGGTGGGATTTAGACCCACGCGTGCAGAGCACAATGGATTAGCAGTCCATCGCCTTAACCACTCGGCCACCTCGTCTGTTTTCACCAAATTTAAAATGCATTTTTCTGCGTTTTCATTAAGAATGAAGACAATAAAATTGGCAAGAAGGTGAGTTCATTGATTGGGTAGGTACAAGTGTAAACCCATTACCAGTAGGAATTTGGCACTGTCCATGACTGAAAGCCTAAAACGACGAGGGTGGGATTCGGACCCACGAGGGCAGAGCACAATGGATTAGCAGTCCATCGCCTTAACCACTCGGCCACCTCGTCTGTTTTCTCTCAGTTTAAAATGCATTTTTCTGCGTTTTCATTAAGAACGAAGACATTAAACTTGGTAAGTAGGTGAGTTCATTGATCGGGTAGGTACAAGTGTAAACCCTTTACCAGTAGGAATTTGGCTCTCTCCATGATTGAAAGCCTAAAACGACGAGGGTGGGATTCGGACCAACGTGTGCAGAGCACAATGGATTAGCAGTCCATCGCCTTAACCACTCGTCCACCTCGTCTATTTTCTCCAAATACACCATGCTTTTCCTGCGTTTTCTTTAAGAATGAAGACATTAAAATTGGCAAGAAGGTGAGTTCATTGATTGGGTAGGTACAAGTGTAAACCCTTTACCAGTAAGAATTTGGCTCTGTCCATGACTGAAAGCCTAGAACGACGAGGGTGGGATTCGGACCCACGCGTGCAGAGCACAATGGATTAGCAGTCCATCGCCTTAACCACTCGGCCACCTCGTCTACTTTCTCCAAATACACCATGCTTTTTTCTGCGTTTTCTTTAAGAATGAAGACAATAAAATTGGCAAGAAGGTGAGTTCATTGATTGGGTAGGTACAAGTGTAAACCCATTACCAGTAGGAATTTGGCTCTGTCCATGACTGAAAGCCTAAAACGACGAGGGCGGGATTCGGACCCACGCGTGCAGAGCACAAAGGATTAGAAGTCCATCGCCTTAACCACTCCGCCACTTCGTCTATTTTCTCCAAATACACCATGCTTTTTTCTGCGTTTTCTTAAAAATGAAGACATTAAAATTGACATCAAGTTCATTGATTGGGTAGGTACAAGTGTAAACCCTTTACCAGTAAGAATTTGGCTCTGTCCATGACTGAAAGCCTAAAACGACGAGGGTGGGATTCGGACCCACGCGTGCAGAGCACAATGGATTAGCAGTCCATCGCCTTAACCACTCGGGCACCTCGTCTGTTTTTACCAAATTTAAAATGCATTTTTCTGCGTTTTAAGAATGAAGACATTAAAATTGGCAAGAAGGTGAGTTCATTGATTGGGTAGGTACAAGTGTAAACCCTTTACCAGTAAGAATTTGGCTCTGTCCATGACTGAAAGCCTAAAACAACGAGGGTTGGATTCGGACCCACGCGTGCAGAGCACAATGGATTAGCAGTCCATCGCCTAAACCACTCGGCAACCTCGTCTGTTTTCTCCAAATTTAAAATGCATCTTTCTGCGTTTTCATTAAGAACGAAGACATTAAACTTGGCAAGTAGGTGAGTTCATTGTTCGGGTAGGTACAAGTGTAAACCCTTCACCAGTAGGAATTTGGCTTTGTCCATGACTGAAAGCCTAAAACGACGAGGGTGGGATTCTGACCCACGCATGCAGAGCACAAAGGATTAGCAGTCCATCGCCTTAACCACTCGGCCACCTCGTCTTTTCTCTCCAAATACACCATGCTATTTTCTGCGTTTTCTTTAAGAATGAAGACATTAAAATTGGCAAGAAGGTGAGTTCATTGATTGGGTAGGTACAAGTGTAAACCCTTTACCAGTAAGAATTTGGCTCTGTCCATGACTGAAAGCCTAAAACGACGAGGGTGGGATTCGGACCCACGCGTGCAGAGCACAATGGATTAGCAGTCCATCGCCTTAACCACTCGGGCACCTCGTCTGTTTTTACAAAAATTAAAATTCGTTTTTCTGCGTTTTCATTAAGAACGAAGACATTAAACTTGGTAAGTAGGTGAGTTCATTGATCGGGTAGGTACAAGTGTAAACCCTTTACAAGTAGGAATTTGGCTCTCTCCACGACTGAAAGCCTAAAGCCAGACATTAAACTTGGTAAGTAGGTGAGTTCATTGATCGGGTAGGTACAAGTGTAAACCCTTTACCAGTAGGAATTTGGCTCTGTCCATGACTGAAAGCCTAAAACGACGAGGGTGGGATTCGGACCCACGCGTGCAGAGCACAATGGATTAGCAGTCCATCGCCTTAACCAGTCGGGCACCTCGTCTGTTTTTACAAAAATTAAAATTCATTTTTCTGCGTTTTCATTAAGAACGAAGACATTAAACTTGGCAAGTATGTAAGTTCATTGATCGGGTAGGCGTTTTCTTTAAGAATGAAGACATTAAAATTGGCAAGAAGGTGAGTTCATTGATTGGGTAGGTACAAGTGTAAACCCTTTACCAGTAAGAATTTGGCTCTGTCCATGACTGAAAGCCTAAAACAACGAGGGTGGGATTCGGACCCACGCGTGCAGAGCACAATGGATTAGCAGTCCATCGCCTTAACCACTCGGGCACCTCGTCTGTTTTTACCAAATGTAAAATGCATTTTTCTGCGTTTTCATTAAGAACGAAGACATTAAACTTGGCAAGTAGGTAAGTTCATTGATCGGGTAGGTACAAGTGTAAACCCTTTACCAAAAGGAATTTGGCTCTCTCCATGACTGAAAGCCTAAAACGACGAGGGTGGAATTCGGACCCACGCGTGCAGAGCACAATGGATTAGCAGTCCATCGCCTTAACCACTCCGCCACCTTGTCTGTTTTCTCTAAATTTAAATTGCATATTTCTGCGTTTTCATTAAGAACGAAGACATTAAAATTGGCAAAGTAGGTGAGTTCATTGATCGGGTAGGTACAAGTGTAAACCCTTTACCAGTAGGAATTTGGCTCTCTCCATAACTGAAAGCCTAAAACGACAAGGATGGGATTCGGACCGACGTGTGCAGAGCACAAAGGATTAGCAGTACATCGCCTTAACCATTCGGCCACCTCATCTATTTTCTCAAAATACACCATGCTTTTTTCTGTGTTTTCTTTAAGAATGAAGACATTGAAATTGGCAATAAGGTGAGTTCATTGATTTGGTAGGTACAAGTGTAAACCCATTTCCAGTAAAAATTTGGCTCTGTCCATGACTGAAAGCCTAAAACGACGAGGGTGGGATTCTGACCCACGCGTGCAGAGCACAAAGGATTAGCAGTCCATCGCCTTAACCACTCGGCCACCTCGTCTTTTCTCTCCAAATACACCATGCTTTTCCTGCGTTTTCTTTAAGAATGAAGACATTAAAATTGGCAAGAAGGTGAGTTCATTGATTGGGTAGGTGCAAGTGTAAACCCTTTACCAGTAAGAATTTGGCTCTGTCCATGACTGAAAGCCTAGAACGACGAGGGTGGGATTCGGACCCACGCGTGCAGAGCACAATGGATTAGCAGTCCAGCGCCTTAACCACTCGGCCACCTCGTCTACTTTCTCCAAATACACCATGCTTTTTTCTGCGTTTTCTTTAAGAATGAAGACAATAAAATTGGCAAGAAGGTGAGTTCATTGATTGGGTAGGTACAAGTGTAAACCCATTACCAGTAGGAATTTGGCTCTGTCCATGACTGAAAGCCTAAAACGACGAGGGCGGGATTCGGACCCACGCGTGCAGAGCACAAAGGATTAGAAGTCCATCGCCTTAACCACTCCGCCACTTCGTCTATTTTCTCCAAATACACCATGCTTTTTTCTGCGTTTTCTTAAAAATGAAGACATTAAAATTGACATCAAGTTCATTGATTGGCTAGGTACAAGTGTAAACCCTTTACCAGTAAGAATTTGGCTCTGTCCATGACTGAAAGCCTAAAACGACGAGGGTGGGATTCGGACCCACGCGTGCAGAGCACAATGGATTAGCAGTCCATCGCCTTAACCACTCGGGCACCTCGTCTGTTTTTACCAAATTTAAAATGCATTTTTCTGCGTTTTAAGAATGAAGACATTAAAATTGGCAAGAAGGTGAGTTCATTGATTGGGTAGGTACAAGTGTAAACCCTTTACCAGTAAGAATTTGGCTCTGTCCATGACTGAAAGCCTAAAACGACGAGGGTGGAATTCGGACCCACGCGTGCAGAGCACAATGGATTAGCAGTCCATCGCCTTAACCACTCCGCCACCTTGTCTGTTTTCTCTAAATTTAAATTGCATATTTCTGCGTTTTCATTAAGAACGAAGACATTAAACTTGGTAAGTAGGTGAGTTCATTGATCGGGTAGGTACAAGTGTAAACCCTTTACAAGTAGGAATTTGGCTCTCTCCACGACTGAAAGCCTAAAGCCAGACATTAAACTTGGTAAGTAGGTGAGTTCATTGATCGGGTAGGTACAAGTGTAAACCCTTTACCAGTAGGAATTTGGCTCTGTCCATGACTGAAAGCCTAAAACGACGAGGGTGGGATTCGGACCAACGCGTGCAGAGCACAATGGATTAGCAGTCCATCGCCTTAACCACTCGGGCACCTCGTCTGTTTTTACAAAAATTAAAATTCATTTTTCTGCGTTTTCATTAAGAACGAAGACATTAAACTTGGCAAGTATGTAAGTTCATTGATCGGGTAGGCGTTTTCTTTAAGAATGAAGACATTAAAATTGGCAAGAAGGTGAGTTCATTGATTGGGTAGGTACAAGTGTAAACCCTTTACCAGTAAGAATTTGGCTCTGTCCATGACTGAAAGCCTAAAACAACGAGGGTGGGATTCGGACCCACGCGTACAGAGCACAATGGATTAGCAGTCCATCGCCTTAACCACTCGGGCACCTCGTCTGTTTTTACCAAATGTAAAATGCATTTTTCTGCGTTTTCATTAAGAACGAAGACATTAAACTTGGCAAGTAGGTAAGTTCATTGATCGGGTAGGTACAAGTGTAAACCCTTTACCAAAAGGAATTTGGCTCTCTCCATGACTGAAAGCCTAAAACGACGAGGGTGGAATTCGGACCCACGCGTGCAGAGCACAATGGATTAGCAGTCCATCGCCTTAACCACTCCGCCACCTTGTCTGTTTTCTCTAAATTTAAATTGCATATTTCTGCGTTTTCATTAAGAACGAAGACATTAAAATTGGCAAAGTAGGTGAGTTCATTGATCGGGTAGGTACAAGTGTAAACCCTTTACCAGTAGGAATTTGGCTCTCTCCATAACTGAAAGCCTAAAACGACAAGGATGGGATTCGGACCGACGTGTGCAGAGCACAAAGGATTAGCAGTACATCGCCTTAACCACTCGGCCACCTCATCTATTTTCTCAAAATACACCATGCTTTTTTCTGTGTTTTCTTTAAGAATGAAGACATTGAAATTGGCAATAAGGTGAGTTCATTGATTTGGTAGGTACAAGTGTAAACCCATTTCCAGTAAAAATTTGGCTCTGTCCATGACTGAAAGCCTAAAACAACGAGGGTGGGATTCTGACCCACGCGTGCAGAGCACAAAGGATTAGCAGTCCATCGCCTTAACCACTCGGCCACCTCGTCTTTTCTCTCCAAATACACCATGCTTTTCCTGCGTTTTCTTTAAGAATGAAGACATTAAACTTGGCAAGTAGGTAAGTTCATTGATCGGGTAGGTACAAGTGTAAACCCTTTACCAGTAGGAATTTGGCTGTCTCCATAACTGAAAGCCTAAAACGACAAGGATGGGATTCGGACCCACGCGTGCAGAGCACAAAGGATTAGCAGTCCATCGCCTTAAACACTCGGCCACCTCATCTATTCTCTCAAAATACACCATGCTTTTTTCTGTGTTTTCTTTAAGAATGAAGACATTGAAATTGGCAAGAAGGTGAGTTCATTGATTTTTTTAGGTACAAGTGTAAACCCATTACCAGTAAAAATTTGGCTCTGTCCATGACTGAAAGCCTAAAAAGACATGGATGGGATTCGGACCCACGCGTGCAGAGCACAATGGATTAGCAGTCCCAGCTGCCGAAGGATAGTCCAACATTGCGTACAGAATGTTGAAGAATGTTGGACTCTACAGCCAATCACGTCGAAGCAGTATAACATTTGCAGCCAATCGGGGAACATCATTCTCAACATTTTCTCAAAATTTTCAACATTTGACCAATCAAGAGAACGCACTTTCAACATTTGACCAATCGGAGAACAAGGAAGTGTCAAGAGCGCGTTCGCGTTCGGGAAGCCTCAAGCTGTCAAACAAAGCAGTAATGACATTATCCTCAGGACGCGTTTCGGCGGTCAGAAAGTTCAGTTGATGAGCTTCCCAGTCACGGAGGACAAGGACAGCGAAATATGTTTTTAATAAACATATCCGGCGGTGTTACAGACAACAGGTAAGCGCCCATAGTCTAATTGTAGATTTTAGTTTGTATATTGTGCTTTTTAAGACTATGTTTCGTCCAAAACGGTTTAATGTAGGGCAAAAATGTAAAAAAAACAGCAAAGAAATGATGTCTGGGAAAGGCATGTCAAACTCTGTATGTATATTTAACACTATCATATTTGAAAAGCACATTTCTAAAGGCCTATAAATTATCAACATGATCAAAACTCTCTGAATGCTAGTCTATGTTTTTAGCATGTAAAGGGCCTTTTATCATCACTACAAACGTCCACCTTCAGCTTGTGCTTCATGTGTCTTTCTGCTGTGAAATCTTTATTGATTTTTACAAATTAACTGTAAGAATAGCTTTTACATTGTAACTAATATTTATTGAACATTTACTGTACTGAAGAAACTTGGTATTACTTGATTAGAAAAATCATACTGCATGTAATTATCAAAAATGATTGTCAACCTTTCGAGGACCTTTTATTTTTACGTCCCTCAATCATCTTTTCATTATAGAGATGATTTTTTCAATATGTTTTGCTCCCAGAATTAAAGGTTTGGGCCTCTGAATAAATCTGCTTTTTCTCAATTCTCACAAAATCTGAGCCACTACAAAAGCATAATGTATCAAATATGATACACAACATTGTATTTAATTTGTGTTTGTTTCTTGTTTTTATTTCAGGTGAGCTCATTGCAGTTCAGCATCTGGTCAGGCCCTGCAGGACATGAACCCAGACTCTGAGCAGACCGCAGAGCTCATGGAGGGCCTCAGTGTGGAGGAGCGAGATGAGACGAGGGCTTCTGGACATCAGCGAGGATCACACCATCAAAAATACGGAGGCTGTTCTGTCACCACCCTCTTCCACACCGACACTGTGTTCTTACACCCTGGTCACCAGCAGTGCCACGTCTGCACTGGCCTCCAACATCCCCTTCACTGATCCCCGACTCCAGTCATTCCTCACCTGGACCTTCAGGGACTTCCATCAGAAACATCTCTTTCACCCCAATAATGATGATGGAGAGATGGTAAATACCACTCGTTTGTATGTCTTTCACATAAATAACTAGAATAATTACAAGAGTGATAAATGGAAGTTCAATGCTTTAAATCCAGACTTTCCACATATTTAAAATTTACAAGTACAATCTAAAGTAAGCTATTACTCGTACTAAGTATTAGTAAGCAGCAAATATGCATCATATCAAGTCAGCTTTATTATTTAGTATTTAAGTACTGTACTTTGTACTATACAGATTGTGTCAAAACAGCTTAAATAGGAAAATAACACAATCAGTTATGGAATTATGCATGGAACACATGTGATGTAGTAATTTTATTGTGTGTTTGTATTTTTTAATAGGCTGTTGACTACCAAAATGTCCCGGGATATCAACATGCACTGCCCACAGATTAAGACGGTTAGCCAAGAATTGTGGTTAGAGGACATGCGGAGAAGCAGCTCCAAATAATTTATAACTTTTGATGTGTATACAAATGTATATAGTGTGAATATGTATATATGCACAAATGTATATTCTGGTTTAAATAGTTGTATTTGTAATACTTGTTGAATATTATTCAACTTGTTTAAATTTGGTTTTAGAAACATTATTTTGTTTCACTTGTAGTTTTTTAATTTTTTTACTTATTTAAATGTTTTTGAAACATGTTATTTCTCTTGTATTTATTGTTTTTTTTTTAAACATTTAAATTTTCATTATTTAAATTTTAAAACATTTAATTCATTACTGTTGCCATAATTTAACAATAAAAACAAATTGACTTAGTGATTGCTTTTGGGCTTTTACTTTATAACACAATATTCCATCTGTACATTGCAACCATATAACATTTGAATATAAAAAGAATTTGTGGATTTGTTATTCTCGTGACAGACATTTTTTATTGTTCAAAAAGTTGTCTTGAGCTGGATTCGAACCCAGGTCATTGTGAACACCTGCAACAGAAAAAAAGTGTAATATAAAAGTGTTTTTCCCACATTTAGAAACCTGAAAACGTATCACAACACTTAAGCTATAGAATATATAACCCTAATCATCAAATTTCAATCGCCCTTTTTCTTCATTTTTCTCCTCTCTTCTTCTCTTTCTCCCCCTCTTTCTTCCCCTTTTTCTTCCCTTCTTCCCCACCTTTGATGGCCTATTGTTCCCCAGCTTCAGTCCCAGCTGCCGAAGGATAGTCCAACATTGCGTACAGAATGTTGAAGAATGTTGGACTCTACAGCCAATCACGTCGAAGCAGTATAACATTTGCAGCCAATCGGGGAACATCATTCTCAACATTTTCTCAAAATTTTCAACATTTGACCAATCAAGAGAACGCACTTTCAACATTTGACCAATCGGAGAACAAGGAAGTGTCAAGAGCGCGTTCGCGTTCGGGAAGCCTCAAGCTGTCAAACAAAGCAGTAATGACATTATCCTCAGGACGCGTTTCGGCGGTCAGAAAGTTCAGTTGATGAGCTTCCCAGTCACGGAGGACAAGGACAGCGAAATATGTTTTTAATAAACATATCCGGCGGTGTTACAGACAACAGGTAAGCGCCCATAGTCTAATTGTAGATTTTAGTTTGTATATTGTGCTTTTTAAGACTATGTTTCGTCCAAAACGGTTTAATGTAGGGCAAAAATGTAAAAAAAACAGCAAAGAAATGATGTCTGGGAAAGGCATGTCAAACTCTGTATGTATATTTAACACTATCATATTTGAAAAGCACATTTCTAAAGGCCTATAAATTATCAACATGATCAAAACTCTCTGAATGCTAGTCTATGTTTTTAGCATGTAAAGGGCCTTTTATCATCACTACAAACGTCCACCTTCAGCTTGTGCTTCATGTGTCTTTCTGCTGTGAAATCTTTATTGATTTTTACAAATTAACTGTAAGAATAGCTTTTACATTGTAACTAATATTTATTGAACATTTACTGTACTGAAGAAACTTGGTATTACTTGATTAGAAAAATCATACTGCATGTAATTATCAAAAATGATTGTCAACCTTTCGAGGACCTTTTATTTTTACGTCCCTCAATCATCTTTTCATTATAGAGATGATTTTTTCAATATGTTTTGCTCCCAGAATTAAAGGTTTGGGCCTCTGAATAAATCTGCTTTTTCTCAATTCTCACAAAATCTGAGCCACTACAAAAGCATAATGTATCAAATATGATACACAACATTGTATTTAATTTGTGTTTGTTTCTTGTTTTTATTTCAGGTGAGCTCATTGCAGTTCAGCATCTGGTCAGGCCCTGCAGGACATGAACCCAGACTCTGAGCAGACCGCAGAGCTCATGGAGGGCCTCAGTGTGGAGGAGCGAGATGAGACGAGGGCTTCTGGACATCAGCGAGGATCACACCATCAAAAATACGGAGGCTGTTCTGTCACCACCCTCTTCCACACCGACACTGTGTTCTTACACCCTGGTCACCAGCAGTGCCACGTCTGCACTGGCCTCCAACATCCCCTTCACTGATCCCCGACTCCAGTCATTCCTCACCTGGACCTTCAGGGACTTCCATCAGAAACATCTCTTTCACCCCAATAATGATGATGGAGAGATGGTAAATACCACTCGTTTGTATGTCTTTCACATAAATAACTAGAATAATTACAAGAGTGATAAATGGAAGTTCAATGCTTTAAATCCAGACTTTCCACATATTTAAAATTTACAAGTACAATCTAAAGTAAGCTATTACTCGTACTAAGTATTAGTAAGCAGCAAATATGCATCATATCAAGTCAGCTTTATTATTTAGTATTTAAGTACTGTACTTTGTACTATACAGATTGTGTCAAAACAGCTTAAATAGGAAAATAACACAATCAGTTATGGAATTATGCATGGAACACATGTGATGTAGTAATTTTATTGTGTGTTTGTATTTTTTAATAGGCTGTTGACTACCAAAATGTCCCGGGATATCAACATGCACTGCCCACAGATTAAGACGGTTAGCCAAGAATTGTGGTTAGAGGACATGCGGAGAAGCAGCTCCAAATAATTTATAACTTTTGATGTGTATACAAATGTATATAGTGTGAATATGTATATATGCACAAATGTATATTCTGGTTTAAATAGTTGTATTTGTAATACTTGTTGAATATTATTCAACTTGTTTAAATTTGGTTTTAGAAACATTATTTTGTTTCACTTGTAGTTTTTTAATTTTTTTACTTATTTAAATGTTTTTGAAACATGTTATTTCTCTTGTATTTATTGTTTTTTTTTTAAACATTTAAATTTTCATTATTTAAATTTTAAAACATTTAATTCATTACTGTTGCCATAATTTAACAATAAAAACAAATTGACTTAGTGATTGCTTTTGGGCTTTTACTTTATAACACAATATTCCATCTGTACATTGCAACCATATAACATTTGAATATAAAAAGAATTTGTGGATTTGTTATTCTCGTGACAGACATTTTTTATTGTTCAAAAAGTTGTCTTGAGCTGGATTCGAACCCAGGTCATTGTGAACACCTGCAACAGAAAAAAAGTGTAATATAAAAGTGTTTTTCCCACATTTAGAAACCTGAAAACGTATCACAACACTTAAGCTATAGAATATATAACCCTAATCATCAAATTTCAATCGCCCTTTTTCTTCATTTTTCTCCTCTCTTCTTCTCTTTCTCCCCCTCTTTCTTCCCCTTTTTCTTCCCTTCTTCCCCACCTTTGATGGCCTATTGTTCCCCAGCTTCAGTCCCATCGCCTTAACCACTCGGCCACCTCGTCTATTTTCTCCAAATACACCATGCTCTTTTCTGTGTTTTCTTTAAGAATGAAGACATTAAAATTGGCAAGAAGGTGAGTTCATTGATTGGGTAGGTACAAGTGTAAACCCTTTACCAGTAAGAATTTGGCTCTGTCCATGACTGAAAGCCTAAAACGACAAGGGTGGGATTCGGACCCACGCGTGCAGAGCACAATGGATTAGCAGTCCATCGCCTTAACAACTCGGCCACCTCGTCTGTTTTCTCCAAATTTAAAATGCATTTTTCTGCGTTTTCATTAAGAACGAAGACATTAAACTTCGCAAGAAGGTGAGTTCATTGATCGGGTAGGTACAAGTGTAAACCCATTACCAGTAGGAATTTGGCTCTGTCCATGATTGAAAGCCTAAAACGACGAGGTGGGATTCGGACCCACGCGTGCAGAGCACAAAGGATTAGCAGTCCATCACCTTAACCACTCGGCCACCTCGTCAATTTTCTACTTATACACCATGCTTTTTTCTGCGTTTTCTTTAAGAACGAATACATTTAACTTGGCTACCAGATTAGTTCATTGATTAGGTAGGTACAAGTGTAAACCCTACAAGTGTACGACAGTGAATGCTTGTTTTGTTTGATATGGTTTATGGTGCTTATGGGTTTGCGGTTGTTTAAGTTATTTTGTTATTTGGAGGATTTCTTTGTCATGTTTATTGTCTTTTGTACTCCACCTTTGAGAACTAATGAGAGAGACCGGTAGTCTTTTGAAACTGATCTCGGTGAAAGTAAGTCGGGTGGAGGGAAAATGTTTTTAGGTAGGGGATGTGCCAAACGAAGCTTCTGAAGCAGTGAAGCTTTTACATGAAACTGTGTCGGTGCTTCGAAGCTTTTGACACAGTGCTCTACTCTGCCATCTGGTGCTCAATAAAAATTCCTACACCAACTGTGTCATTCAGATGTTTTGTTAATTTGGTAAGGTTTATTTGTATATTTAATAAGTTTAATTGTATTGTGCAACTTTTTGTTTGTGTGTGTATTCCTTACAAAACAACACAAACATGCATATTGTTAAAAAACAAACTAAAAAAACAAATGCACAATTACAAATGCATTTACCATATTTTCCGCACCATAAAGCAAAAGGATTATAAGGCGCAGTCTCAATTATTATTATAATTGGGTGCAGGTCTATTTCTGTACTTAACCCATGCTAAAACATGCGGTCTACAAAAAAAAGGCAACGGAAGCAAAACAGTAAGTTTGGTTGAACTTTATTCTACTATTTAACAATAGGCTACACTCACATTATATTTTAATCAATCATCAAAGTCCACATCTTCTGTGTCTGAATTGAACAGCTGGACAATTTCGCCATCGAACATGAAGGCGAAATTTGACTCCCCGCACAGTTTTGCTGGTGCAATCCATCTGACGTGTTTTTTGCATTCTTAATATACACATGTAATATACACACTTAATGGACAATTTTATTTTATATGTATTAATTTGTGTACTCAAAACATCCGCGCACTATGGGACGGCTCAATCTATGCGCTCTGTGAGCCCGTCGTGACGTGTTAGTGAGGTAACGAAGCTTCGTTCACACAGGTCACGTGACAGCCCCATTTCAAAGCGATGCTGCGAAGCACTAGTGTGTCGAAAACTCGAGACGTGTGTCGACACAGGGTGTCGTGCTACCCATCCCTAGTTTTAGGTAAGACGTCACGTGACCTATATCTACACACGTAGGAATCCTATTTGTTAGAAACATCAGGTAAGGGGATTTGTGCCACAATTTGTACTTTTCTGTTTGGTAGAAAGTATAGGGAAGTTTAGGGCGTCTTTGACGCTGAAGACTTTTTCTTTACTTTCTTTTCTTTAGTTTAAGATTAGTTGCAAATTGTTTAGTAAGATACTTTTGATTATATTACTTTTGTTTCTTTGGCACAATCCAGGTTCCCTTTTATTCTCTTCCGATATCTTTGTTGATTAATTTTCTTATATTCATTATTGGGTTATATTTTTCTTTTTTGGTTTATTGGGTGACATATTTATTAAATAGTGAATTAATTTTCAATATTTGTGTGGTCTCAGTTTTATTTTCAACTCGCGCACACAGTGGTCTTTATTGCAGTGTTTTAACTTGGTTCAAAATGTTCCCCTCCCAAAATCCCTAGACCTTTAACAGCCAAATGAGGGGTGTAACAAAAAAACCTTAAAAAATAGTAAATATTAGGTAGCAGAAATGATCTCGCGTCAATCAGAATCTTTGCACTCTGGAGAGAGAGATTTCATACTTAAATATACAGTATGTTTACAGTAGCAGTACTTTAGTTGAGGGAAGTTTCACTATTCATTGTTTATGTAGTATTTTTTGCAGAACTTAGAAGTGTCTGCCTAGGGATATAGTCTTGTCAACAGCATTATTGTGTCAGTTAAAGCTGGTCTCTCCGTCTGACCAAGCCTGTGTCCCTCTGCTTTTTAGTTGGTCTCCCAGGTTGACCAGCTAAGAACAGCCTGGCCAGCTGAAAAAAGTACTCTACCAGACTGTAGCTGATTCTTCAACTCTTGCTTTTCTTGTATAATATATTTCTTGCATTATAAAGATGTGTTTGTATCCTCCTGGCAGTCAGACTTTTAATATAACATGAAGCGTTTTTAGCTTGCAATGTCCAATCCTCTACTTATCTAAATTTCTTCCTTTTATTACTCTTCTTACTTTCCATACCTACTATATTTTGTATCATGTACAGTACAGATGACTACTTTTTATCCTATGGTTTGTGCGGTCGGTGGCTAAATGTGGACAGAACACCCACAAGAGGGTGCCGTGAAATCAAACTACAGTGAAACCCGGTTATGTCGATGGCCTCGGGGGTTGCAAAAAAGCATCGAGATAACCAACAGCCAATATGGCGATTTATTTGATGAAGCGATCGGCATGCTATAAAAATTTACACGCGCTGTATATGTTTGCTAACAACAAAAGGCATATGTGCACCAACTATCAGCAGAGATTTACCAGTATACAATAAAAAACACCTTCAATTCTCTATACAAATCTTTAAATATATTCTCCAACATTGCAAACACAATGATCGCTCACAGCGTAAACAGTCACAACACACATAAACACATTCGCTCAAAACAGTCATTTCACTCGGACACAGTTCTGAATAGTATTGCACATGCAGTTAATATGGTTTCTTTACGAACTCTAAAATGCTTTGTTGCTTTTTGCCTTTAACGGTCTGCTTGAAAACAAAAGCTTTTATCAGTAACGACGTCTTTGTTGACGTCAAAGTAATCTGGGAATTCCTGGACAATGATATTAACTCCTGCGCCTCTTCCAAGAAAGCATGTAGAAGGCTTGTTTTTTCTGCCACTTTCGCGAGTTCTTCTGTGGCTGCGTAACCACGATGCACGTGCAACGCAAACTCAGCGCATGAGTAGTGAACTAGGTTATTAGTCATTAGTCACGAGATAACCGTGTGAAGTGGCGAATTTGTCCCTCTTTTGTGCTCGAAATATCTGGGTTCGGCGACATAAAAGAATCAACATAACTGATGAGAAAATGCTAAGACAAAAAGGGAGTTTGGTGGTTCCACTTCAAAAACGCCGACATAATAGGGTTGGCGAGTTAACCGAGGTCAAGATAAGTGGACTCCACTGTACATCTTTAAAGTTGTTCTAAAGCATTTTTGTGCATTTATGGCATGGCACACTAACAGCTTCACCATCACAAAATTTTAGCATTTTTTGTTATTATGAAAAGCTGGACTGCTCAAAATGACCTCCCAGCAGTTTATACTGTTCTAATTTGAATAACAACCTTAACATCAATCATCAACCAATGTTCCATGAAATGTATATGCTCGCATATCTTGTCATGAAGTCAATATCTAATATAAAAGTATGTTTATTTAGCGCTGTAGTGGAGAGTAGCCAATAGAATTCAAGGGATCCTCAGTCACAGCTGTGGCCCTTTTCATAAATGCTGTGGTAACAGTTATTTTACTTAATGATTTTGATTCAGTGATTGCATTAAAAAAAATTAATAAAAAATAATAATGTGACAAAACAATAGAACGTCATTTTTTATCTATTTACATAGGAAATGTTTTGCCTTCAAAAAGAGAAAAGTCTGTTAATTTTGTTATTTTAATTTATTGTATTACATTGGTAGCCTATACCTTGTTTTATAAAAAAAATTAATATGCAGAATTTGCAAATGCATCCTGTGACAGCAAATTATTATAATATAATAATACAAAAAAAGTCTGTAGGCCTAATTTGTATCTTACGCACTAAACAGTAAAATTGTGAGACCCTATTGTTGGGTCTCAGTGGTGGGCTATATTTTATTTTACCCTGGTATGAGGAATGTGTGACCCTTTAAAAGTCTCTGAGCGGAGGGTGTGAAATCAGACGCGCTCTATGACCCTGTATCTCCGCCGCGCTGCTGCAGCACTAGTGGGAAAGGCAGAAATCTGCAGCTGACAAAATCAAGAGATCAAAACGATCCGGATTATAAATGCACAATCTGTCGTGAAAATCCAGGGCGCATCGTTGTTCTAATTTCTCCTTTAGTCTTTCACGGATGCATGCGTGATTTACACGTTAACCAGCGTTTCTTTCTCTCACAGACGAGAAGATGGTGCGTTGCTCGTGCCATGTCTCTGACGGACACTCTACACGCATTCATGGGCATTAATTCACTGCTCTCTTCATCGTATTCCAGGGTTTACTATTGTTCATCAGCGACAGTTTTGTCCTGACAAAAACGTCTGGGCCAGCGACTCAGAGATGCTGTTATCGCATCCCCTCAGAGAAGCCTAACAGACCATGATGAAGACCGAATCCTCATCCTCCTCCAAGCCAACGAGCACCACCGCGCTCCGCAGCGCCTCTCCTCACCGCAACGCGTACGAGGCGGCGGGTATTCAAGCGCTGAAGCCGGCGAACGACATATTAAATAACGGCGAGGCTCAGGATGGCAAGCCGAAGCCCACTAGCCGCGGTCGCACGTACGGCTCGAACGTGCACCGCATCAAGAACATGTTCATGCAGATGGGCGCATCCTCACCCACCGAGGCTGACGACCCGCAAAAGGCGAACGGCGACGGCAAAGCGGTGCGTCTCACGCTACCGCGAGCTGGCAGTCTGAACGAGAACGTGGATCACAGCGCGCTGCTCAAACTGGGATCCAGCGTCTCCGAGCGCGTCAACCGCTTCGATAGCAAAACGGACGCGTCACCCAGGTACTCCAAGCTGCAGGAGACGAGGAAGATATTTGAGCAGCAGCAGCAGCAGCAGGAGAAGCAGGCAGCTTCTAACCGCGTATTGCTGAAGAAAGAACGTGCCGCGGGCTTTCAAGATGCGTCGCGTCTGGACGTGGTCGCGCGCTTTAACGGCAGCACGGAGTCGTTGGATAGCCTGGACGCGATCGGCGGGTCCTGCGAGGCCGTGTCGCCCACCGTCAGCCAACTCAGCGCCGTGTTCGAGCGGGCCGCCGAGCTGCGGAACAACCTTCACCGGCTGTCCAACACGCCCCCGCTGCCTCTGCCTCTGCGCGGGGTCACCGGCCGGGTCGGTGCGCTTAACTCCAAAATCATCACCAAACGGGTACGCGCCTTTCCTTCAGGGGCAAACAAGGAGGATGGGGTTAACCAACGCCAGGAGGAACAAGATGGGAGGTTTAGCAGCCTTAATGGAGCATCTGAGTTTCAGGACAGTCTCACAGCTTTGGATAAGGGGTCCTTGGGAGAGAAAAGTTCTGGGGAGAAGGATGAATCTAGTGCCAATGAACCCAAGACTCTAGATAAGTGTAAGGCAGGACAGGCCAATGCTACAGAGGCAAAAGGTACTCTTATTTCTGCCGATGTCCATGGTTTGGGAAATGGGGGAGTTAGTTCCAATGGAGAGGCGCTGGAGAGAGACACTATGGAGTCTGGCATCACTAGCACTGGAAGGAAAGGTGAAGATGGACATGCTCGTCCATCAGTGGGGGTCAGTAAGAAGGAGGATGATGATGGTACCCTGAAGGAGGATTACTCTACGACTGATTTGGTGGATATCAGTGCCTACAGCGCAGTAGGAGAAGACTCTGGTGGTAGCCAGCTTGAGGATGAAGAGGATGAAGATGATGTATATGAGCCAGAGTCAAGCTGCTCTGAGATTGCTGGATTACCTACGGAGGAGGATCCGCCCCCGAGCCGGAAAATTAAATTCAGTCTTGCACCCATTAAGGTGAGTTTATACAAAGGAATTTTTCACCACAAATAAAAAAATCTGTCACCATTTACTTACTTGCATAAGATTCCAAACAAGTATGAAGTTCTTTCTTAGAATGCAAGATAAGATATTTTGCAGAACATTTAATCATTCCTTTACATCTAGGTCAGTGGTCGTCAACCAGCATGCCGGGGCAAACTTCCAAATTATTATTTGCTTATATAAATTAACTACATTATCAATATTATATATTATTAATATTAATAATGCTAAAAAACAATCATTTTTGTTATTCCATAGTAATAACAATAATAACCATGTTTATATTGAAGAGCATACAGTTCCTGAAACTGGAAATTGATTAATTTATTTGATATTTTAATAAAGCTTTCCTGTAGCTCAATCAATAGAGCATTGGTGATTACAATGCCAAGGTCATGAGTTCAATCCCAGGGAAAGCAAGAACTGATTCAATGTGTTTCTTGAATGCAATGTAAGTTGTTTTGGATAAAAGCGTCTGCCAAATGCATGCATGAATGTAAATGTAATGTAAAGCAACTTTTCCATAATTGCAGCTGAAATATCTATAATATTGTTGTTGGGGCCAAAACATTATACTGGACGTTTAGATAAAAAAATGTTGAGAAGTACCGCTGATCTAGGTTCTATCAAGTGACAAACAAATGATACAATGGTTCTATAGGTTATAATGGTTCATTTGAATTGTGCACAGTATTTCAGGCCATATGGAGACACATGATGGCTTTATGTGAAGAAGAGCTACAAAATTTAAATGATTTACAGAAAATCTTCTGCTGCAATTTGCATCATTGACACCAAACACCCTTGTTTCTCACATACCTCATAATCATGTAAATATGAATGAGATTTGACAGTTATGATGGCGAGGATGATGTTCAGCTTGTGTATATTAATTATAACACTAGGAATATTTAACGAGAAATTAGGACACTTATTACCATGTTTTCAGGGAGGAGAATATTTATGGAGATTAAAAGTATACTTTGAAAAAAACAAACATTTTATTAATCTGTATTTAAATTAACTGTTTATATTTTATCTTATGTGTTTTTGGCTTCCTGTTTTATTTTCATGGTCATTAATGTGAATGAAATGGGTCTGGTTCACTTAAAATGGTCGCCTGGGGACTGATGTATACTTGTACTGAGTGAATGAAGGAATTAAATACGTTATGTAATTCAGTCTGTTATTTGTTGGTTCTTGTTGGAGTCTCGGTCACTACTGTTACTGTTGGTACGCTTTTAGAGGCTGCAGATGGACACAGACTGAATGGGTTGAATAGAATATAATCTAGACTGTCAGTTGGGTTGCCTTGACATCTATGCTTTCCTCTTTGATTAGGTGTGACCTGACATCAGTGGCTGGGGTAACAAACATAGCTCATACTTCTGATCAACCCAGCTGGCCTGTGATCAGGATGTGGCTTTGTCTACATCTCTGTAAATATGAAACTGAACCATCATTTACCAACAGGTCATTTCAGGACCCTGGGCCCAATAAAATGCTCTCTAGAATTGAGAAAGGATCAAATCATGGGTCAATTTTGGATGCTCTGCCTTTTTGCAGCGTTCTGAAGAAAACTGTTGGCTTTTGGCTGTTTAAAAAGACATATAAAATATGCACAGACTTACCCATAACACCATAACATAACCTTGTGAAAAAGTAATACACTTTATCGTAGTTAGGCCTACTTATATAAAAAAAGAATATACTTTTGTGCTAACTGACTGTAATATTATCATACACTTAATTGCATGTAAATTGAAATAGTTTGTAATGAATGCAATTAGCTGGATTTTAGTGTGCTTTTTGACCCTCTTAAATGGGACTTAAGTACATCTGTATATATAATTTCATAATTTCTACAGTATGGTTAAAGTGTACTACCAAATGTGGTGAACACAAGCATTTATGTTCAACTAAAATATACTTTAATGTAATTTTTATTGAAACTAGTTTTTTAGAAAAAAAATTTAATTACACATTTGTATGGTCGAAGTTGCAATTTAGTGCATTTAATATATATTAGCTTAAATGTAGTCTACTATTGAAAAACACTTTACAGTTAAAAGGATAAATTACCAACAAGATAAGTGTACTTTTTTTAAAGCTTGCCATTTAACATTATTAAAAAAATTTTTTAAAGGTGTGCCATGAAAGTGTACTCAATTTAAATACACTTAAGTGGCCTTTTAGTTATTTAATATTATATTATCTTCAAAGTTTTTTTATTGTACTTTTAAGATTTGATGTACACTCACTTAATACTGCTGGATTAAAAATACTACAACATAATGACACAATATGTATATGTGTAACCCAGAGGTTAGGTTTAAAAAAAACAGCAAGAATGCTTTTTACTGTGCAGTACATATTATGTGTGCATTATACATTTCTTTTTAACGAGGGTTAGTTTAAAAATGTACACAATATCACCCTGTTTACATCTGGTGTGCAGCACTTAGTAGAAATGTAAAAATTGGGGTTCAAGATGTTTTGTGAGTTGACAACTCAAACTACATTTGTAGGTAAGACACACGTGATCACAAGGAATGTAACAGTACCTGTCTTGATAAATCCTGATTCACTTGTCAAGTACAACATTTACTAAAATTGTTTAAAACTCAAAAAATGTTTTAATGTCAATGTAAAGCCACATTTCAAAAGAAACACATTGCACACCATTATTATACAACTAAAAATATAAAATCTTTCAGTGATACATAATTATAAATATACTAGCATTAAGTAATTATGAGCTTCCGGTTTCTATACAGTTGCCTAAAAGCGTGAACATGCAGCCCCCATTATGCATCTGAGCGAAAGGTGTGAATCTTTTAGATGCAGGGAATGTAAAAACAAGATTAACCCCCTCCTGTAAGTAATGAGTAAAAATAGCTGACCTATGAATAGAAGAAAGAAAGATGTAGATTTCTGGTGGATCTAATAGATAGGAGAAACCCACAGGGAAACAGTAGCACAGTAGTCTTTTTTTTTAAATAACCCATGAAAAGATGTTAAGAAAATGTGAGAAATTGAAAATAAATAATGAAACAAATGTAAAAAAGGATGAGAGAAAGATTTGGCAGGTGAGAAAGATCATTTTTGTGTCATCTTCTCAAATTCAGGATGTAGATATTGCTCATTCACCTTTATGTTCCTTCTATGGTAGAAATTATATGTGAAAGTATCACAATATGAAAATATATTAAAAAATTAAATGTTAGGGGCGATTAATCGTGATTAATTAGTAAATTGTTTTAATTGATTGACAGCACGAATAATTTTCACTGAACATTGTCTTTATTAAATGATTTTACTTTTGAATATTACTTATTAATATTACTTTTGTTTGTGCTGTTGGAAATTAATTTGTACTATTCATGGTCCTATTATTTCGATTTTAGGCAAATTTTAAGCACAAAATCTATGCTTTGTGTGACCATTGCAAGTGTAATTTTAATCTATATTTCAGTATGCATATAGGGGTGTAATTTGTTATTGTTACACCATGTTCATTCAACCATGTGTGCGTGTGTGTAGGAATTACGGCATCATTTTTGGGAAACCTTACATTTGTTCAGGTACAGACACTGCAACATAGTAGATACAAACAGCAATACTTTTAATATAAATAATTTATCTATGTGACTATATTGACGCCCCTCTGTTGGTGAAAATAATCATTTACATGATTTCTCTGATAACCAGCAGGCAGAACAGCAGCCACAGAACGGAAATGGGGGCGGAGCTTATAGTCTTAATAGAGTTGCGGTACTTATAAGTACAGTATATATATTATAATATTATATATTATTTATTGAGCTATTTTCACATGGACTTTGATTGGATATCTACAATATTTAACAACAATACTTTAAGTATTAGGTACTCTAAGGTCACTTTTCAGTTTTTGCAAAAGATACAATTAGCATTATTTTAATATCATGTTTAAGTCGCCATGAAATCAAAAGGGAAGTTTTTGGCTCCATTTGCATTTAGCATGGATATGTTACTAATACTGTTAAGCTAGTGTGCTCCAAATCAATAACAAAATTCATATTTAGAAGGTATAAGCATTCAAACCTTACGGTCACTCACTTCCATCACCAGATTTTCTGTCCAATCAAATGCTCTCTAGAACCTAAAGTGCACCGCCCCTTGCACTATAAATACACGTTGAAGCTGCTGCTAAAATCACTCACTTGTTCACACATTCAATGATTTGTACATGGTGAACCGCCGCAGAGCACACACAGTCTGCTCCAGGCCAGAGATACACAATAGCACAGAGCGGATCACAAAACGTATCATACCTATTTGAATTCTACACACAATGTTATGTTTTAAAGCAATAATGGAGGATTAGGAGGACAAACGGTGATTAGGAGGAAAAAGCTTTACTTGAAATTAGTTCAGGCTAGGCTTTACTGAGCTTAGTTTAGATCACGTCTCTGTGATCTAAACTAAATGCTATTGTCTATAAAAGAGAGGAGTGTTCCTGTCTTCCTGTTTCTATGTACATTTTGCCAACATTGAATAATGCTGCTTGTTTCATTGGAATTTCATTGAACTTTTTTTTTTGTTAGTTCATACTGCATGGACTTATGAGAACAAATCATTTTAACTTTTAAATTAAATTAACTTATAATTTTTAAAACATATTTAACCAAACTTTAAAATGTATCCCATTTGACTGTATTATGTGATATTATTTCTTTATTTTGTGCAGTTGTCTACAGTGATCAGTGCTACTAATCATGATGTAATGAGAAACCTTTGACGTTCTTTATTCTTCAGAGCTTGAACAAAAATGTGCGGGACCGTTTGGCTGCAGCTGTCTATCAGTTAGTACCGAACTGAGTCAAAATAAAAGCATTGACATAAATACATAAAAGTATTGTTTATTGGTGCCGATTGATTCCCGACCCACACCGCAAATGACAACGTTAATATTATTCCACCCATTACATTAAATCTTAGAGGCTCACCTATAGTGCGCAGGACTCTGGTCTAGGGTACTGTGACTGTCAAAAAGTAAAGCATTTACCTTGCACCAGAATTTCTGTGCAAAACCAGAACCATCAAATCAATTAAAAACTGGTTTTAAGTAATCAGTTCTCCATCTGGGGTCTTTGTACAGTGTTTCTCACTGGCGTGTGAGATCACATAGTGGCCGCAGGCCGAGGAGACAGCATTCAGTGACTGCCAAGCTGTGGCTGCTTTTGTGTTGGTCAGTAAGTGGCCGTGTCACTCTCTCTGTCTCTCTCTCTCCTTCTGTCCCCTTCTCACCCCCTTTCTTATATGCGGACAGAATTTGGGACAAAGTTTTCTCCCTAAATGAATTTAACAGCTCTCTGTCAAACACAAGGCCTGTTGTGCTGGCTTGGGTGTTGAGTCTTTATTAAACCTCTCTCTCTCTCTCTCTCTCTCTCTCTCTCTCTCTCTCTCTCTCTCTCTCTCTCTCTCTCTCTCTCTCTCTCTCTCTCTCTCTCTCTCTCTCTCTCTCTCTCTCTCTCTCTCTCTCTCTCTCTCTCTCTCTCTCTCTCTCTCTCTCTCTCTCTCTCTCTCTCTCTCTCTCTCACTCTCTCTCTCTCACTCACTCACTCTTTAGGCTGTAGAGTTGAGGCTGACCTAAGAGGCAGATCTCACACTAACCACTTTGTTCTCATTTTTTCCCTCCCTCTCTCTCTGGCACTCTTTCACTTGCTCACTTCTTCTCCTCTCTGTGTCCTTCTTCAACCCATATTCCTTTGAGATGAACATATTTAGTCAAGTTCATCTAGTATTCTTTTTGATTGTTGACTGACAATTAAGTTACTCATTTCCATTTTAATCCTATTTTTCTCTTCTCTTTCAGTCATATCCCTGTCTCTCTTTCCTTCCGTGGCTTGGCAGTGCTTATAAATAGCATTATTGTCGTTGTCAGTCCTCCCCTGCAATGCGTTCTGCACACCAAACACTTAAACTTCCAAGATCTTTTACATTTTTCATCTTATTTACACAACACACAGTCAGTGTTTCTTCACTTAAAGTGTGTAAAAAAATCTTTCTATCTTTTACACCTTACCCTTTGGTCCAGAGTCAATAAATGTCAGCTATTATTATGCAAGCTAAATATAATTTAGATATAATCATGAATATCAGTAAATTAATATGCATCTGGTGAGAGATTTAAAACAATATAATATATCAATCAAATTATGGGTAAAACACATAGTTTTTCTTTTTATATTTACACAGTAGGCCTTTAAATATTTTAAAGAAAATATTTTTCTTAGTTGTAAGTAGGTGAGTTTAAGTCAAATATCTGGGTCATGTTTCATTCCAAAATCAAAACAAAAATCAGACCATTTTTAGAAACAACTGTGAAATTAATAAGCACCATAAAAGTATCATAAAAAAGGCCATCAAAATGAATCTCATGTGACAATACAATACCTTTGTGAAAGGAATAGACCAAAAATGTATGTTATACTCTGATAATCTTTCAATTCTGGGTGGTCATGTTTGTTTTACATCTACTTAAAAAAATATTATAGTAATTGTAGGGTGCTTGGATCCTTTTGAGGCTTTTCAAGGCCATCTATTGTAATTGCATGGATAAGAAAATACATTATTTACAATCTAATTTTGTGTTTAATATCAGGAAGAAACTGTGGCCAGTGAGTCTTGGCATGGGTATGTTTTAAAGTACTAAAGGAAGGAATGTGTAGCAGTGAATTTGGCCTGTAATTTTGAGCCATTTCTGTAGACAACTAACAGATATATCATGATCATGAAGACAGCCCAGAACTGTCTGTGAGTGAGACAGAGAGAAATTCCTCACACCTCGGTCCCTGAGGGACAGGACAGGAAGTTTGACTGTACTCACATCAAGCTGGCTTTGCCCTACTTCACATTTCAGCCTTTAAACCTTAATCAAATATGCCAGCTCAAAAATGCTGCTTAATAATGCATTTTAATTTAATTTTCATCATATAAAATTAGAACAGAAAGGTGTGTATTTATAGTAAGTGCATACAGCTGGAGCAGTTCATTCATCCATCCCTGATTCTTTACTTAATCCCAGCACATTATTAGGATAAAATGCTTTGCAGTATCTTACCGTATGTTACATTATTGAACAAAACCTCAGATCAACAGGATATAGACAGTGTTTGGGAATGACTGCCTAAAGGCCTCAATAAGCTATTTTTTGGCATGTATTTTGCATATTTGTTCTTGGAAAACTTTGATTGAATGAGCTTCAGTACTTGCTAGTATTGTAGCTAATGTCAGATGTGGCCAGAAAATGTGAAATTCTTTAGTGAAATCCTTTGATGTAGTTCGATGGCCCCTGCTCCAGCAATTCATTTACATTTGTGGATTTGGCAGACACTTTAATTCAAAGAAGCATACGTTTTTGCATAAAACTACAAGCATAACATAACGCTTATGCTTGGTTCATGTAGATAAAAAAAAAACTAAAAATGTGTTGCTGGAGTGTTTGAAGAGAAAGGGAAGAAAAAACACTATGGAAAACCTCTGCCTCATGTTAGTTGAATGCTCAGCAGTCTATTCCTGTCAACTGGAAGAGAACCAATCTTACTGCAACTCTCTTGTTCCTGAAGCCAGGCAGAGTAGAAAATATCTGTGGTTGTGGGCAACAACTTTTTTCAACCATGTTATTTGAATGTATTATTTTCCAACAGACTATTAGCACTTCAGCGCTATGCCTTACATGGGTTTTCCTGTCAGAACTTGTTTCGTTCGATGTTATGTCTTATGATCTTAAGAGTTGAAGTATTTCAGCAGCTATTTTTTGCATCATAATTTACCCCCCATATTGAAGATGAAAGAAATACAGTGGATTTATATATATATATATATATATATATATATATACAGTAGAACCCCGACTTACGAAACGCTCTACGTACGAAAAGTTTGACATACGATAAAAGATTTCGGGTTTTTTCCCAGCCCAAGTTACGACAAAATGATCGAGATGCGAAAAACGAAATCTCGGCGAGGCGACGATTTCCGAGTTTTGTTTTGATATTCGCGCTGATTTTGGTTCGGGTTGGATGAAGACTACAGTTTGTCCGGTCAGAACAATGATGTCTCACTCAGGGAATGATCCAAAACTGGTATTTATTAAAGGTGCATAGATCGATAAAACCTCAACGATTGGCACTAATTCCCTGTATTTCACTCAATAAACTATATACAATCTTCAGCCGATCTCTTTTACCTTAATCATCCATCAACTCTCTTCTGACACTTCCTGAACTCCGAGGGAAAGATGGGAATAGTCCATTTCGCACTGAATGACAGGGATGGCTGGAATAGTCCATGTAAGAAGGGGAACACTTTTTACAATCCTGCTCTCCTATTGGTCAGCATCGCTCCCACCAGCCTCTGCTATTAGCATAAACTTTTTTCTAATCAGTAACCATGGATGTGAAGATTGGCGCTGAAGTCAAAGGGAAGAAGAGGGTGCTTTTCATTGAGTCAAAAATGGAGATTATTAAGAAGTATGAAACTGGTATGCGCTTCATACCATGCTGAATATGGTGTTTTTGTAGGGCTTGGAACGGATTAGGCAATTAACATGTAAAAGCCTGACCGACATACGAAAAGTTTGACATACGAAACCAACCTCGGAACGGATTAATTTTGTAAGTCGGGGTTCTACTGTATATATATATATATATATATATATATACAGTGGAGTCCACTTATCTCGACCTCAGTTAACTCGCCAACCCTATTATGTAGACGTTTTTGAAGTGGAACCGCCAAACTCAATTATTTGTCTTATTATTTTCTTATTGGTTATGCCGATTCTTTTATGTCGCCAAACCCTAATATCTCGAGCACAGAAGAGGGACAAATTTTCCACTTCACATCGTGACTAATGATCGTACCTAGTTCACTGCGCATGCGCTGAGTTCCCGTTGCACATGAATTGCGGTCTATATGGTCGCTCTGTCAGTGACGCTTCAGCCGCAGAAGAACTCACGGACAGTGGCGGAAAAATCAAGCCTTGCAGAAGCTATCTTGGAAAAGGAGGCGCAGGAGTTCACCATCACTGTCCAGGAATTCCCAGATTACATTGACATCGACAAAGACGTCATTACTGATAGAAGCATTTGTTTTCAAGCAGACCGTTAAAGGCAAAAAGCAACAAGCATTTTAGAGTTTGTAAAGAAAGCATAGTAACCGCGTGTACAATACTTTCAGAACTGTGTCAGAGTGAAATGACTGTGTTATGAGCGAATGTGTTTATGTGTGTTGTGACTGTCTTTACGCTGTGAGCGAAATTGTGTTTGCAATGTTGGAGAATATGATTAAAGTTTTGTATGGAGAATCAAAGGTGTTTTTTATTGTATACTGGTAAATCTCTGCTGTTAGTTGGTGCACAAATGCCTTTTGTTACTTATTGCAAACATACACAGTGTATGTAGATTTTATGTATACATTTATAGCACCTTCATCAAACAAATCGCCATATTGGCTGTTGGTTATCTCGACGCTTTTTTGCAAACACCGGGGCCGTCGACATAACCGGATTCCACTGTATATAGATTTGACATTTCTTTATGTAAAATTTAATTTCTTTCTTTCCCTATGGGTGGTGGGACGATTGAATGGCGCTAAACGACCGTGGTGTACTAATGTACTACAGTTTCATTATATTCATGTAACACCTGAGCAAGAAACAGCAATTCCTAAAATGGGTTTTACTGTAGAATTTGTCTCATACATACCTTTAGTTGGGCGGCGGTTTGAGCGGAGGAGGGGTATCCCTGACCATCTGTTAAAAGACGTGACCTACTGTCACTCTCACATAACTGGAACATCACTGTCTCTGTCCTCCCCCTCCTTAATCCGATGTTTGTGTCCATCAGGCACCACGACAAATCTAAGCCACACAGACTAACTGAATCATATGTCAATTGTAGCTGGTCTCATCTGGAGTATGTGATGCATCATAGGGTTTTTTGCTCATGGGGAATAGGTGCAGGTGGAATTGAAGCACAGATGGGAGTAAAGAACAATTTTTCTCTCAGGGGTTGTGTTTAATGTGGGATGTGCTACTAACAGTGGGATGCTTGTGGCAGGACGTGAGTGGGTGGAATTGAGGGATGAGGATTTAGGATGGTGGTGGTTGTCTGGTGTTGGGGAATAAAGACTGTCTGGCATTATTTTTGTTTGATTACATAACAGGAAATGGCATTCAGTCCATTTTACTTCCATAATGTGATTTATTTCTGAGGGAAAAATAATAGTAGGGTATGACTTGATTTCATTCAGTGGTAATTTATTGAGAGTAATCTTTATATTGACCAGGGGGATGAAAAAAGGGCTTGGTGATGTCAGCCAAAAAGGAAACTAATTTCAGAAGAGCACCATTGTGCAAACTATCACTTAACAATACATTTCAGGTTGAATGAAAAGTAGATTTATAATCTCTATAAAATTCTCGTTGGGGTTGTCTGCCATCTTGGATAGGTTTTTTCACTGAGCTTCTTGAAAGGCTTTTTAGTGTTGCCTTCTCTGTGAAGGATAACTGTAATGCTTGCAAAAAAAACCTACCTTAAGAAGACTATATAATTATTCTGCTTACATTTTAAAATAGCTGTCGGGGATGTGTCTTTGAAACCTTAAAGTGCTATTTCAAAGTCAGACCATTTTAAAAGTTTTAAAACCAGATCCAATTTTTTTTCTTTTTGGGATAACATCCATCCATTCTTTAAACCACTTGTCCTTTTTAATAATAGGTACGGATGAATAATACATAATAAGACCAGGAACATGTATTCAGAAAGTAAAAAGGGTCAGCTGAGGCCTTTCTTGAATAACTTTGTGATATGCAAAACTAGATCAGCGCACCATGATCCATAATGTGTATTACAACATAAATCACCAAATGACCTTTGTAAAAAATGTTATACATTAAAAACGTCTGAAGTGAATGACATGCAATTATTTTTAAGTGGATGCGGAGGAACCTGTGAAAACAATAAAAACTTTATGGTTGGACAACATCATTTAAGCTTTCAAATGAAACTAAAGGAAAGTAAGAAAATGTTCAATTGTGAAAAGTAAGATCCCCTTTGATTTGACTGTCACCATATAATTATAAAAAAGATGTTCTGATTGACTGGTAATGGGAAGCAGCCTACAGTAAGGCTAATAAACTGTATGAAATTATATTATTATTACTAGCAAACCGAAACAGATTACTTATTACTGATTGTCATTTGCTAAAATAATTTTAAATACTTTGAATATACAGTAATCCCACACCACCTCACAGTTCAAGTTTCGCGGCCTAAAAATATTTATCGAAAAATAAAAATTCAAAAATACCACCATATCGGCAGCCGTATTGTGGAAAGCAGCATTGCTTCATCGTGATGCGAGAGAAACGATTTCCCAGGATGCCAGACCAAGAGAGAAACTCACCAAAGAAGCTTTGTACAAACCCACGTGATTGGTTCCCGGCGCGAAATCGACGAATGAGAGCACGAGTGGATGTATCCCGTGAGCTGATTGGCTGATCCTACTTCGTGGATTTTCACCTATCGCGGGTGGTTCCGGTCCACATTAACTGCGATAAACGAGGGATTACTGTAGTTTCAGTTATGAATTTTATGAATTTTATTTAGTCTAGATAGTTTTCTATAAATTATGATAACTTAGCATAGGTATTTAACAACTTAACGTAGGCATCAGATTTGAAGAAAATTGCAAAATAACGTACAGTTACATTCACATTACCAACATTTTTATTGTAAGGTTTATATTATATCTCAAATAACAAGGGAATTTGTAGTAATTTGTAGTGTTAATATTAATTAGCCAGTCCATGAATTCATTCTCTCAAATGGCACAGCATTCACAGCCTATATGAACTGCACTCCCCTGATACACTGTCTCCCTCAGTTTAAATCACTTTGAGTGGGAAAATAAAAATCTTGCTCCGCATAAAATAGGGGACTAGGAAGCAGAGTAAGACACAGCCCTAGACTCTGAAAACAGCATAAAAAACATGATGTTTGATGGTCTATGTGTGTTCAGGCCAGGTTAAGTTGGTGCAGGGCTACACCCACGTTAAAAAGATTATATAAATCTCGCAGTGAAGCCTGCTGTGAAGTGGGCACACCTGCTCTGCCCACACAGCTTTGCTTTCAATAGAGAGCCACTTCAATTTCACAGTCAGTGCATCAGTCAGTAGACAAAATTATGTTTCCAACTAAACTACATGCAACACTCAAGAGTTCTCAACACTCAACAGTCATATACCTGTAGTTTAATCCAGCCAATGTGCTTGAAAAATTACTATAGAGAGCTGTTGTGGATTTGCACATTTTGTTGATAATGTTTGGAGCTTAAGAATTTAGTAAAAGTCTGATGTTGCTCTGAAACAGAGAAAAATATGGATGTATTAATAGTGCTGGCAGTTCTTGCTTCAGTACTGTCATGTCATGCCTTATGCTCCATACATTACCACAAACATATTAATTATTAGCTTGGAGAGAGCTTTTCTGATTTGAACAAACCAATAAGGGCCAGTTCACACTAAGGAAAATAACTAACAATAACGGTAGAGATATACTTAAAAAAATGTTTTAAAACAATAGCAGTCTCCACGCAACAACTATATAGATAAAGGCACAGAGAAACAATATTGTTTTCACAAGCTTTGGTAAAAACATTGACAACCAATTTTAGTTTATTTCTTTTATTGAACACAAAAGAAGATTTTGAAAATGTTGGTAATTAAATAGTTGATTTGTAGCCGTTGACTTCCATAGTAGGAAAAAAATACTATGGAAGTCAATGGTTTCCATCAACTGTCTGATTACCAACATTCTTTAAAATATCATCTCTTGTGTTCAACAGAAGAAACTCACACAGGTTTGAAACAACATGAGGGTGAGTACACGATGATAACATTTTTCATATTTATGCATTTGGCAGTCGCTTTTATCCAAAGCAACTTATATTGCATTCAAGAAACACATTGAATCAGTTCTTACTTTCCCTGGAGTCGAACCCATGACCTTGGTGTTGTAAACACCAAAGCTCTACTGATTGAGCAAAAGGTCATCTCTTTTAATTTGAGATCCTCTGAGTTCATTATTCGTGGTGCAGACATATGCTATTACTTTTCGGAATGATGCGATACTGTGTAATATATTCTCCTACTGAATCTACTACGCAAAATATTGTGAATCTGTTAAGTAGAGGAGAGTTTATGTACTAAAAAGGGAACAAAATTGGTTACTTTAGTACATAATCTTGTTTCTAAAGGTATTTAAAATGTGGTCATTAATATATTCTAAAACATTGTAGGTGTTCACAACCTATTCCAATGAAGATTATGACAGGAGGAATGATGACGTGGACCCAATGGCTGCTTCTGCTGAGTATGAGCTGGAGAAACGTGTGGAAAGGCTGGACCTGTTCCCTGCTGAACTAGAGAAAGGTAATAAATGGGCCATTAAGGCCATATTTCAATTGATTTTAAATATGAATTTGCCGATGTGTAACATCCCAGCTAAAATAAAACAGCAATGACATATAGAATTGTGAAGGGTGTTCTAAATGCCAATATGAGACAATAATACTTGAACCTTTCTGACTGCTAAGAAACTTTCCTTTTGCAGAGAGTATGGCATAGTGAAGCTCACCATTGACTGGAATTCACCATTTAAAGTCATAAAACAGTGTGTTAAATGAATGTAGATGACATTATTTCTAAAGAAAAAATTAGAATGAATAATATGCTGAATTTAAAAGTATTAAAATAGCTAAACGATGGTCAACACCTGTAGAATCGCTTCTTAAGGGACGTGCTGCTGCACAACGGGAGAGACTGCTTTTTCTTTCTGTTCTGATTCTGACTTGTGTTTGTTTTCTTATTGTTTGAATTTCGCACACAAGCACTGTGTACCGAGCTGAACAGTTATGATAATTGACATTATGCGAGCAACATTCGAAATTCGAAATGTGAACTTACACAAAAGTTCATAAGTCTATGGGTGCGGGTTATATAAAGGTGCGAGTTAATGCCAACGATTTTTTTACACAAAAGCCATGGGCTATATGGGGGTGCGGAATATCTGCATCTATGGGTTATATGCGGGGAAATACGGAAAAGATGAGATGGGAAAAAATTGATATACGGTTTTAAAGATACACATATTTTGCATGAGATGAGATGCAAATACAGTATATTTATACTTTTTAAAAGTGTAACAAATACAATTTGGAGGCCATTGTATTTTGTTTTAAAGATTGAATTCAAATCACATTTTTGTGTTGTTCATTAACAGACAATGAGGGTTTGGGTATCAGTATTATTGGTATGGGTGCTGGAGCTGACATGGGATTGGAGAAGCTTGGCATCTTCGTCAAGACCGTCACGGAGGGAGGGGCAGCACATCGGGACGGCAGGTAGATGTTATGCATATTCCACATCATCATCGATATGACTTGACTTGATTACTAAAAATCATTCCATACATTGCTCACTTTTGAACCTCTTTCAGGATCCAGGTGAATGATTTGATAGTGGAGGTGGATGGAACAAGCTTGGTTGGTGTAACTCAAAGTTTTGCTGCCTCTGTCCTGAGAAACACATCTGGTACAGTTCGGTAAGACCAGCTAAGTACAGACCACTATGATAGGAATTTCACCTTCCTGCTGATTTAATTTAAGTCCCATTTTTTTTACCTTTTAAATGTATTATCTAGTCACTGTATTTTAATGCATGGTAAAAGGTTCACCCATCGCTATAGGAAATATTGTGTTACGTTCCCTCTTAAGTCTGGGGTTTTAGGGAGGGAGTAAAAAATTTTTTTTGCCAAAAAAACACAAAAAAATAAGATTAAACCTGGAGAGGTTTCCTCTTCTATCCCAGCCCTTTGTTAAGCCTCACACTTATTTAACACCACAACCTGGAATAGCACCATAAGAAAATAAATGTAATTATATTAGTCTTTTTATTTACAGGTTGAGTCAAACAAAGGTTAAGTAAATTGATTAACTTAAATTCCAAATCGTCAAGAGAGGGCAAATGCCAAAATAAACAAAACAAGGACTTCCTAAAACGGTTTAACAACATCAATTTCCTACTAAGAATCAACACAAAATTAAAGAGTTTACCTGACTAGATTAAAAGAGAAGAAATTAGAAATTGGGTAAAACCCCAAATAAAAATCGGCGCCCGTCTCCCTACATGGATTGTTTTCAACCCTTACACAGACTCTTAGGACAGTGTTTTTAGAAACACACCAGTTCACGCTAAAGGTTTCTCAGCAGCAATCTAACACACACGTTGTCTGAGACAGAAGGGAGAATCTCCCTTTGCTCTGCTTCTTCGCTGCCTAATTAGGATCAGATGTGGATGGTTTGGTTTGGTGCTGCCTGAGCGAGAGGGAGGAGACATACACAGACAATCACCTGCACAACATGCACAAAATACATCACGGGACATAATAATTGCATTATACACATGCTACCTTTAATGTTTAAATATAATCATAATTATAAGGGTAAAATACTGGAAATTGGAGGCTGTTAATAATAAAAAAATAAAAAATAAATCATGGTGTTAGTAATGAAGAAGTTTTAATTGTGATTGAATGTATAATTATATTTATGTGACAAAACTGAATTTCACATGACTCAGTACAATACATAGGGAATGTATAAAGCATTGCTTAGTTATCTAATGTGTATCCTTTGCTTTTCATGGTCACATTGATGCTAAAAGAGCTTCCTTTTAGGGAAATATTATATTTCACCATTTAATACTTTTTCCTTTACCAAAATCACGTGGACAAATCACATCATAATTACAACTTCCGAAATTATAAGTAGTAACTTCCCAGACATACTTGAAGGCAGCAATAAATGCAAAGTAAATCTAGCTTGTACTTTTGTCTCCATGATTACTTTACATTTATGCATTGTGTGTATTCAAGGTTGCACATTGTCATTACAAGTGTAATTTTTTACTTAGAAGTGTCTTTGTTATGGGAACACGGTCTCAAAATGTCCATTTTGCCAAGTTATTGAGGTACAAATGCGTACAATCTTTCCACTAATTTTAAACTGCTCTTTAAGTGTTCAAAGAATGATGTGGGTTCATTACATTCTTAAATGGAATATGTGTCTTTCCCTGCTCTTTTCCTTAGTTCAGCCAGTGGGGGTCATTCTGACAGATATAATTATGATGCGTTACAAAGCTTCTATTTATAAGAGAAGAATACATTTCATTATGATAGATAAGTGTTAAGAGGGGGAGGCCAGAACAAGGAAAGGGTTATATGAAACCAGACACTGGAGGGAAGAGACACACACAATGTAGGAGCAAAGAAAATGGAGGAAATTAAGGATGGATAAATATAAATGAGGGTAGACAGAGAAGCAAAGAGGGATCTATAAGTGCTATATCAGGAGTAAGGAACAGTTAATCTTGTTGCCACCATTCCATCATATCACTATAAATATGGTCTTTTTTGTTATTTGAATGTCCTTAAAATAAAATTGTTTTCAGATCTATTTTAAATAGCACAAATTAAAAATATAAATTATGTCAAAAATATTTATCATGTCCAACAAATCTCCTTTTTGAAGAATCCCAGCATACAGTGACACATTTCAGGGCAGACGGTCTTTATGAAATCCGTGGTGGCTGTTTAATCTTAAAGGCACAGCAACAAAAAGCAGTGCTAAACGTATATTCTAAAGCTCATTATAAGTTTACCTCAGGAGAAAGTAAAATGATAAAAATAAAGATGTATGAGAATGTATGATGACCCCTTTAAAAGGAAGAAAGAATTAGAAGGAGAAATAAAAATAACTAATTCGTCTCTCTGCCTAGTGTATATGCAAGCACTAACATATCAAGATAAAGACTTTAGATTACCAAAAGGTGAGTGAAGAAGAAGAAATGTTACATTTATATAGTGCTTTTCCAGAGCTCAAAGCACTTTACATAGTAGGTGGGGGGGGGGGGGGATCTCCTCAACCACCACCAATGTGCAGCATCCACCTGGATGATGCGACGGCAGCCATATTGCACCAGAACGCTCACCACACACCAGCTTATTGGTGGAGAGGAGACAGAGTGATGAAGCCAATTAGACTTTGGGGGGATTAGGAGGCCATGATGGACCAAGCCCAATGGGCAAATTTGGCCAGGATGTCAGGGTTACAACCCTACTCTTTACAAAAGACATCCTGGGATTTTTAATCACCACAGAGAGTCAGGACATTGGTTTAACATCTCATCCGAAAGACAGTGCTTGTTGCAGTACAGTGTCCTCATCACTACACTGGGGCATTAGGACCCACACAGACCCCCTGCTGGCCTCCTAACACCACTTCCAACAGCAACCTAGTTTTTCCCAGGAGGTCTCCCATCCAGGTACTAACCAGGCTCAACCCTGCTTAGCTTCAGTGGGCAACCAGTCTTAGGCTACAGGGTGACATGGCTGCCGACAAAGTGATAAACACCTCTGTTCCTAGGTTTATTATTGGGAGAGAGAAACCAGGAGAGCAAAGTGAAGTTGCCCAGCTCATTCAGCAGACCCTTGAACAGGAGCGCTGGCAACGGGAGATGATGGAACAACGATACGGCAACTACGTGGGTGATGAGGAAGAGGTCTGTGTGTTCTTGCTTTTATTTGAACAATGTGTGAGTGTAGAACAATTGAAAAAAAAAAACAGTCCAGTAACTGGTAAAAACTACAAACCAGTGTGTTGTTAATGATGAAATGGTAAGAAATAGGTCTACCAGTTTGCAATATCAAACAGAATATCAAAAAGCTGTTTTGTACAGTTAAAAATACCTGGAAGTGAGTGACACCAGAAGCACAATTGTCACGGTTGGTAGGAGTTAAGGAGGCACAGGAACCCAGGAATATAATTGATTTACTAACTTAAACAAACACTCTTTAAACAAGTGTTAAACAATACTTGGCAGGTAAGTGAAAATACATTGGGAAATCACAGGAGAAAACAGGAAGGATACAGGAAGACTTGACTGACATTTAACACAGATACATTTAATTTACCAATGGCCATGCTTGCTACTATGTTAAAAATAAGGTGGATATAGTGCACTTAAACTAAAATACATCCCAGGACCCTGCATTGTTTTCTAGTTTGTCTATGAAGGATTTAATAATAGTGAAAATGTGAAAATCTTTCATTTTCTTTTGTTTATCCAGACATTTTATAGAATGTTTAAAACTCGTGACCAAAGGCTGTTCACTTGTTCTTCCCTTCTAGCCAGGTGATTATGGCACTGATGAAGATGAAGAAGATGAGATGAGCCCCACATACCCTAGCGCCATAGAGGTGTTTGACTTGGCTGAAAATGAGGACATGTTGTCACCGGTGGAAGTGGACCCTGAGAAACTTGCTCACAAATATAAAGAAGTAAGACACAAATTGAAATTGTATTGACTGGTGTCTAGTGTACAGAAAAATGTACTAGCATTAAAGTAAAAAAGTATCCTTGCAAGTAAAAATGAATGATTTATCTGCTTTTAAAGTACAGGTTGATGGATGATGTTAAGAGACAGAGGAGATATTCCCATTAAAATTTGGCAAAGTATAAGTGTCACATGTGACTATAGTAATAAAGCGCACAAGGAAGAAGCTCAAACAAAGAATAGTCTTTAAACTTTTTGACTTGTGGGACACAATGGTTTCTAAAATTTGACAGAGGGGCTGGGCCAGAATAGAAGGACGGTGTGTTTGTGAACTAATATAAATTAAATGTAAAAACCATTACATGAAAAGATTTGGCACCAAAACATCAATGTGCCTGGTTCATTGTAAAAATTGTTTTCCAAATGTATTAATTTAATAACACAGTAGATAAACTCCCATTCAGTTTCAGTATGGAGTTTTGTTGTGGCAATTCTCAGGATAGTTCCGAACTTCACATAATTTCTGACACCTTATAGCAGGGGTCTCCAAACTACGGCAGGACCAATGAAATCAGTAGCTGAAGTAGCAAAATTTGTATTTCCGAAAGCCTGAAAAATTGGTTAGCTGTCAATCTCTGAGCTGTAGCCGCCCATTCTTGTGTAGAGTGTTTGCTAATGTAGTTAGCATGTTTTCTGGCAAAATGACGTCTGATGTTGTATTCTTTAAAAACAGCTACAGTTTCGTGGCATATCAGACATACAGCTCTTGATCGGACTTCAGGGAAAAAATATTTTGCTGTCCACTCTTTATTAAGGACTCGGCAATCACTGTCTACTTTTCTTTTCTTCGGTCCGTTCATTTTTACTGAAGGGCTCAAAGTGCAAAGCGAAAAAGTGAAGTAGAGAGTAACATCACACTCAAATAAAGGTCAATGTTTTTGGAGTGCACCATCTGCTGGGGAAACACGGACATTACAGAGAAAGGTAAAATGAAGGAGGTTTAATTATAATAAACTAAGGGTTTATAAACACAGGGAGTAATAAAGGTGAAAATAGTATAGGTGTTAACTAATTTAAAACCATAAAAACGAATAAGGAAAGGGAACAACGAACATAGGCATACCATAAAAGAAAACAAGGAAAACTAAACCTAAAGGGAACATACACAGAACAGTAACAAAATATAATACCTGAAATTGGTAAATTATTGCTTACATTTATGCATGGAGAAAGACAGTTTTACAAACTCCACATGGTCTAACACAATGATTAGACCATTTAGACTAATCGGTGTTTTATTTGTTTTCCCTCAAAATGCCAGTTTTTGTCATTGCAAAAGTGCAGATTTACTTGCACTTTTTAATCTGTTTACTACTTTGTTACAGCTGCAGATCAAACATGCTGTGACTCAGGCTGAAATCCAACAACTCAAGAGGAAGGTATTATAAACCTTTTCAGGCTAACTGGACATCATATGTCTAATCAAACTCTTGGTTTTCTTAGGATGAAGTAAAAGTTCACCCGAAAATCATTTACAATGTCTACTTTCCAAACCTGCCTATAATTTATAGGCATAATAAATTATAATTTATGTGTGTATGTATATATATATATAGATTCTCTCTCTCTCTCTCTCTCTCTCTCTCTCTATATATATATATATATGTACATATATGCTCTACAAAAGTAAGAAAATGATAAAGATTTACAGTATAATGCTACGAGGCCGAGTAAATGGTGGAAGATATTCTTTTCTTAGGCCTTTACATTTTTCAGAAAAACGCAATTGGATGTTTTTTCTGCATTTATGTTACTATTTGCATGATACATCTAAGATATTCATCTGTTTTGCATTTATGTGTTAAGCTGAATCATGCAGACCAGGAGAAGCAGCGCTGGCGTGCTGAAAAAGCCCAGATGGAGCGCATCATGCAGGAAAATCGGGAGCGCATGGAGAAGCTGGAGGGATATTGGATGGAGGCGCAGAGTCTGTGCCAGGCTGTGGATGAGCACCTGAAAGAAACGCAGGCTCAATACCAGGCTCTAGAGCGCAAATACAGCAAGGCAAAGCGCCTTATAAAAGAGTATCAGCAAAAGTGAGAGCAAACACACAGCTACTAATCCACATCCACAGTCTTATTAAACTTCCAATTTAGTTTTAACCCTGAGATATTCTTTAAAGATTACGTACACATATTCACCTGTTATTTGTTCAATTTAGCGTAATGTTCATTTTATGTACAAGGTTAATAAATACATTTTAATAGACAATACATACAGTTAGAATCACATAGCAGCATTCAAGAAGACATATGTACTGAACACACAAAAAAACATTACAATTTATATAAACAGTAAGAGGGTCTTTGATGTCACATTTTTTTAAAGTTTGGACCAATTAATCAATAAACAAATACCAAACGAATTGAAGCAACAACCAAAAAAAATAAAATAAATAATAATGATATATATATATATATATATATATATATATATATATATATATATATATATATATATATATATATATATACAGTAGTACCTCAAGATACGAAAGGCTCAACTTACAAAAAATCCAAGTTACGAAAGCAAAGACGAATAATTGTACTGCTCTACATACGTAAAGTTTTCAAGATACGAAAGGTTTCTGAAAGTCCGAGATTCGTGCCATAACAATTTTGAAACTCGCGCCGCACGCCGCCATCTTAGTTATAGTAGACTCGCCACCATCCTCCTGCTCTCCCATTGGTTCCTGATGCTAGCCAAGCCATGAGATCCTTCTCTCTAATTGGACAGCATCCCTCCCATCATGCCTCTTCTATACGTACGTGCTGGCGGGCTTTAGCTCAGCCACTCCGCACCCGAAACTTTACTTTATCTGCTGTTTGTCCTCCTCCTCCTCTGCCGCCACTTTCAGAGATAGCCTAACTCGAATGGTAAGCTTCGACATTTTACGTTATTACATTGACGTCTACAAAGACGTCATTACTGATAGAAACATTTGTTTTCAAGCAGACCGTTAAAGGCAAAAAGCAACAAAGCATTTTAGACTTTGTAAAGAAACCATAATAACCGTGTGTGCAATACTTTCAGAACTGTGTCAGAGCGAAATGACTGTGTTAAGAGCAAATGTGTTTATGTGTGTGTGACTGTGTTTACGCTGTGAGCGAAATTGTGTTTGCAATTTAATTAAAGGTTTGTATTGAAATTTTGAATCAAAGGTGGTTTATATCGTTTACTGGTAAATCTTGTAACGGCTGTCAGAATGGTTGACGACTGCCCAGATGTTAAATCGAAATGAAATTAAACTGGTCACACAAGCTTTATAGATGGGTTTTGTACCAACACACTCTTCTCAAACATGTAAAGAGTGTAAGTACAAACGAAGAAAAAGAAAACACTTTGACAAACATCACAAATAAAAGAAGGAAAATAGAAAAAGATTATGTCATATAACAGTCAGCGGTAGAGCGGCCATCTCTCTCCTCGCTCAAAAACACTCTCCTCCTCGTGCGCACTCACACCAGAACAGTGAGCACAGAACTACATACGCCGTCTTAAAGGTATAATGCGCTTCATCAAATAAATCACCATATTGGCTGTTGGTTATCCCGATCATCGGTTATCTCGATGCTTTTTTGCAACCCCCAAGGTTGTTGACATAACCGGGTTCCACTGTATATATATATATATATATATATATATATATATAATATATTTCCTTTTTCTTAAAGAATTATATTTAATTTAGAAGAAAAAAAAGTTCACATCACATATAAGTAAGATGCAAAGACAAAACCTTTACTAAAATGCTATAAACTATATAAAACCAACATGAATACAAAGATAACATTTATAAAGATGTATTTCTTGGCAGATGTTTTGAACTAGATTTTTCTCTCTTAGTCAGACCAAAGACCATTAAGTACACCCAAAATATTAATTCACTTTTTATTTTTTCAAATAAACTCCTGGAATCTAAGCAATGTCTTTTGCCTTCCATGTTTTCATTCAGGGAGATTGAGGTATTGAAGAAGAAAACAGCTCAGCAGAAAACTCTAGAGGAGACTGAAGCTTCATATAAGGAGGACACAGAACAACTCCAAGACAAGGTAGAGTGATCACATACCTATAGTATTTAGTAATGATCAACCACATATTTATTAATGATACCGTTTATATATATATGGCAATTTAGACAACTTAATTTAAGCAGTCATATGAAATATGTCTTTATACAGGTAATAGATCTTGGATCACAGGTTGAAGAGTTGAAGTCACTGGATCCATCGTAAAAGTTATTGTTTAAAGAACTACTTCAGTGTAAATGTACTGGAACTGGGGAAATAGAGAATCTGTACTTTTGTTTATTTTATTTTTGTCAGAAAGCCCACGTTTCATTCCTTCATTTCAGGGTTTTTAATGATTTTAGAGATTTTTCTTTTTTCATCCTTAGTATTGTGAAAAATTGTTTTACCCTGCAGTGTTTGCTCTTTAAAATCCTTTGTATTTTCCTTATATTTAACTCTAGATAATGATTCGGCTGTCATTGATAGTTTTGCCAAAGTTGTTCCTGTAATAATCTAATGTACTCAATAAACTCTGTTGTCTTTTTTAAGTTATGTTAACTACATAAATGTGGCAGAACGGAAGACTGATCTTTCATTATCAAAACACTACAGTGGTACACTTACCGTGAAACTAACACCAGTGGTGAAGTGCTGAAAACAACATCATGTGTTTGAAGACGTCTGTTTCTGAAACTCCAGTAATGACCTGCCACTTGCTGCTGTACCTTAAAAGTCTCAGTACTCTTCCCCCCCCCCCCCCTTCATACTTATGTCTGTACTGGGATTGTCCTTAGTAGCCAGTTATATGTGATAAAACAAGAATTATGATTTGTCTAGATTCTTTTAAAGTATATATTAATATAAAACGGGAAGCACATCATTCATGGTAGAATGAACGGAACCTGAGGAGTATAGGAAAGACTCAAAATGATAAATGGTCTTCTTAAAGAACCAGTGGAGGATGTATTTAAGATGATATTTTGTGATCATTAAAAACAACATACTTAGCTTAGCCTTACTATGTATAGCCAGATTTCAAAGGGTTTCTCTCTCTCCACTTGCCTCTATTTTACCTACATCCGTTCACACTATACCTCTTGCCCAAGGTTTTGGTGACTTGAACCTTAAAAACCAACTGCTGCCTTTTTTCAGTATAACTCCAGTGTTGTCACTCTCCAGTGTTCATTTAGACCTACCCTTAAACTTTCTTTACAGAGGTAAAATAAGTGTTTGCCTCTTACTTTTTACCAGAGGAACTGTTCTTTTGTTCAGACACATTTGTGATTATGGGACTGGCCTCCACATGTATTATTATTATTTTTTAAATAAATGTGTGATATACATCTAAAAGCAGTTGAAAGAGATTGACCTGTAGAGGCCACAAAAGTTTCATGAAATCTGGATATATTTAAAAAGAAAAAAGGACACGATCTACTACTGCCTGGAGTGAACCTGCCTCATGAATTGTTCAGTGTACTTTAACCTAATACAGAGCACAGCTATACTTGTTGTCGGAGAAAGATTTCCCAGATATGACAGTGAATTTCACATCCTATAGGAAGTGAGATATTTTGTTAATGTAATCATGTGAACTGTATGAAGGAACCAAGAACTATAAATGATTGTGATTGTAGATTTAGTGTCACCATTAGTCTTTACACCGGGACTAAATTAAATTGATGAGGCATGTAAACAACTTTTTTTTCTTTTAGTGCAAGACTTGTATGAAAACCCTCATGTGGTTTGTTAATGTGCTTTTATGAAATAAAGTCAACTGTGGATTTGTAACCAAGGTTACTTTGTTTTCTTTTAGGACAATATGCTCTTTCATATGCACAAAATTGTTTAACTGCATGGACATAACGGTAGTCCTAAACTTTTCAACTAACCAAATCTGTTAAGAGAGCAACTATAAAGATTACACAAAGCTCGGATGCATCTGAGACAGCTTTGCAGTTCAAAAATGACTATGTGCATTACTTCTTTCTTCTTGACAAATATGTCATACCAATCTTAATGTCTCATACATATCACAAATAGATACTTATATATAAAATCAGCCCTCAAATCATACCAGAGGCTTTTCTTCCTCTTCAATCCAAACATCTTGTGGACTTTTCTTCTGCTCAGTCTTTTAATGTTTCTGACTAAACTCTGGTAAAATTGAGAAAACACAGCTTAAATTCATATTTTTAAAACACTGTGTATTAGAGAACTAGCTGTTAGTAAGATATTATTCTCATGGGCAGATGGAGAAAGAAAAAAGTTTGATAAATTATTTTATTAATGCATTTTTAGGGTAAATTATTTCCATTGAGGCAGGACATTAGCATAGTCCTAACAATATCTCACTAACATTTTCTAGCTCTCTAAAATGGAAGGTTTTTTTTTTGAGAGAGAGAGAGAGAGATTTTGAAGCAAAGACACAAGTGGTCTGTACAAAGCTTACACAGTTCTGTAAAATAAATTTTTGGTATCTTAAAAAACCTTTGGCCATAGACCATAGGCGGAGTTTCACTTTTGTGCTTGGGGGGCACCTACCAGGCCAGCAGACCACGAGCTCAGATTTTTTTTATATATCCTATTTATATATCATTCATTCTACATATAAAATACATTTACAATGACTTTATACCAGTGCTTCTCAATTATTTTTTGTCACGCCCCTCTAGGAAGAGGTAAAAATTTCGCCCAGTGTGTACAGTGTGTTCGTCTTCGTTCCAATTAAAGTTCATAAACAGAGCCTCCCTTGACCTGTCATAGTACTACTTCAGACATTACAATATCGTACCTAATGCAGAAGAAGCCGCCTCTTTTTCCGAGATGCGTAGATCTCCACTGTCTTCTCTTCTGATAAATTTGACACTTTTAGTTGTGGATAAAAAAAAAAAAAAAAACGACGAATGTCCATTTTGTTTATTCAGCGCGTAAAACAGAACGAGAAGAGCGTCCACTCACATACCGCGATACTTTGAGATTCGCAAATCGCGGGAGAATGTAATAAAGCTACAGTAATAAAAAATTAAATACAGTAATTAAAAATTAATTAGCCATATCTTATTCTATACACAGAACTAATAAGATAAGACAAATAAAACGAGAAAATATGAATTCTGTAATAACAAAAAAATATTCAAAGCACAAGGCAGGCATTAATTGGCTCTGGTCTGGTCCCCCCCCCCCCCCCCCCCCCAATTTCATTCAATGCTTTCATAATCATTGTAATAAACAAGCTGTTTTAGTGTTAAGATATTGTCTTCTTAAGGGTTTGAGGTGGAAGGTTTGTTTTTCTACACATGACAATGCTGAAGTTAATATAGACAATAAATGCATTGTATTTGATACAGGATACAAGAATGGCTAAGACACATGATGGCAACCACAGTCACAGGTACAAATGAGTCACATTGCTTTTTTTAGAGGAGGCCAATTTGTAATCAAAGCAACGCTAAACAAAAATGTAATAGAGGGAAGATTGATGAAAAATCAAAGTTACAGTAAATCATGGTGAAAATGTAGTTATCCATGCAAGATTACTTGACACCCAGTATGGAAATGAACTAGTCAACGGACATAAAATAAGCTATAAACTAAATATTAGGAGAAGCACAAATTATGATTTTATGCATATTCTGTTGAAGTGACATCTTTAAAAGAAGACATTTATGCATTAGGCAAGCTATTAGGAGTTCTGATTTTTAAGTGTGTAATATTTTCTTTTGTCTATGAATTGAATTGGAATAAAACCCTTTATTTTCCCCATCTTCCAAATTTCTCGACCAAAAGAAAACATCTTGCAACACATATTTACAAAATTATTTTACTATAATAGGAACATACAGTTCAACAATTACACACTTTGTCATTAATAAAATATAGTTTTGACTTTTCCACATTTGCTTCAATAACTGTCTTTGGGTACCAACTACACCAAGCAACTGTGTGCCCACTTACGCTATACTCAAGAATGCCTAATTCAGATAAGTCTATACGTTTAGATAAGAACAGGATCTTTTCATTGGCTACACATTTTTTTCTTAAAAGAACTAAAGATGTACATAAAGCAGAAACAACAAACTTCTCATTTGATATTTATAAATTCATCAGTCTTCTTGTTAATACTTTAGTCAGGAATGCATTTTCTGATGATGCCGGGTGAGATGGTATCTACGCGTAAAGCTTTTTCCACACTGAGTGCAGGGGAAAAGTTTGGTGCCATTATGAAGCTGTTGGTGAGCTTTGAGACTCTGTGGCCTACTAAAGCTTTTTCCACAATCAGGGCACTGGCACGGCCGAACACCTGAATGCTTCTGTTCATGCCTCCTCAAATCGCCCGATTGCCTGAAGCTTTCACCGCACTGTGAACACAAGAAAGGTTTTTCACCTGTGTGAGTGCGGAGGTGCACATTCAGTTGTCCAGAGTGGACAAAACTCTTCCCGCACTGCTGACACGTGTAAGGTTTTTCTCCTGTGTGGATGCGCTGGTGTTGCTTAAGACTATTAAACCAGCCGAAGGCCTTCCCACACTCTGTGCACAGATACACCTTCTCCCCCTGCTTGAAGCAGCTGTGATTCTTGAAGCCCTTGATTGTGCTAAAGCTCTTGCAGCACTGGCTGCAGCTGTGAGGCTTTTCAACAGACAAAACACCCCCTTCTTGGAAACTCAGATACTTTACGCTCATTTCTGGGTGGTGACGGCGGATGTGTTTGTAAAGATAGCGCTCATCAGTGAAGGAGAAGGGGCAGTACGTGCAGGGAAAGATGGTGGCATTAACCAGGGCTGAGCTCTGGCGGTGGGCTTTGCGGCGTGAATGGCTCTGCTGGTGGCGCTTCAAGCCAGAAGACTGGGTAAAGGACTTGAGGCACAACGTGCAACAATAGGGCTTCTCCTTGGAGTGAATAGTGCGCTCGTGACGACGAAGGTTACACATACGGTTGAAGTAAAGGTTGCAGTGGGAGCAACAGTAAGAGCCGTCTCCCTGCTGAATGCACTCATGGGCTTTGAGAAGATCAAAATCACTGAAAGATCTCAGGCATTCGCCACAGACATGGGACTCAGGCACTTCCTGTGGTTCCTCTATCGTATTACTATCTTGTCCTGCACATTGGTGAGTTTTCAATGTCTCCAAATCAGAGAATCCTTGTTCACAATCAGTGCAGATAGGTAAACTCTCCTGAGCTGCTTGCTTGCTTTTAGGTGGTCGGCCCCGTGGTCGGCCAGCAGGCACTTTTTTAGGGCGGCTCCTGCCTCTCAGAAGGTTCTTTGCAGAGCTTTTCACTCGAGTGGGAGGTTCATAGGTTGGGTCATGCTTGTCAGAAATCATCTCTGTATCACCCTCAGTCCCTGCTGTGAGCGACCCGCTTTCAACTAACCTTAGGTACTCTCCATGGTGATGGCGTTTGAGATGTTGATGTAAATTGAATTTGGCCACAAAAGAGAAGGAGCACTTAGTGCAAGGATATATATTAGAAGGTCTATCAGCACCTTTATCTTTCTTTTCCTCCCCCTGGTGGGTTTGTTGGTGTCTTTTCAGACCTGTTGCCTGACTAAAACACTTCATGCAGTGACTGCAGCAATAAGGCTTCTCTTTAGAGTGAATAGTGCGCTGATGTCTCTTCAGATGACAAGATCTCAAAAAGTTCCGGCCACAATCACCACATTTATTTATTTCATCCGAGACCTCAGTAGCACAATTTGCCTGGTCACTCAAACCATTACTGCACGTTTCAGACAAAACAGTGCAGTCTGACTTGTCTGAATGAAGGATGGGTTGCCCATTAAGGGTTGAAATTTGACCCTGACAGCTTTCTGTCATTGGCTGCATATGGATTGGAGCTGCATCAGAGGCCAGAAGGCACTGGTCTATAATGTCTACAACTGTTGAGCGGTCTTCGGACTCAAGCGGATGTGTCTGCATGAAATTCGTATACTGATCAGGATGGGAGCGCTTCACATGAACACGGAGATAAAAAACAGTTGGGAAGTAGTAATGGCAATGAGGACATAGACAGTCCTGAGCCGCCTGTTCGTCAGTTGTACCTGAAAAAATAAATAAAATTACTGGAAAGCCACAAATGCAAGTATGTTCTGCATTGGGGATGTTAAGTCTTATGCCTTCTGAATTGTGCCAGATTTTTTAATATATATATATATATATATATATATATATATATATATATATATATATATATATATATATATATATATATATATATAATTTTAATAACATTCTGAATTGTGCAATAAAAAAAAAGAATTTTAGAAAAGATACTAATGATAATTAAATCTGATGAAATTATGTAGCTAGGATACTGTAAATATAGTGAAGTATTTACAGTTAATTAATATGTCTATATTAGGCTACTTGTAAAAACGTAAATACCCCTACATCTATAGCTCACATTATTAACTTTAATGGAGATTAATAAAGTCCCACTCTAAGTTGGGAAGAGAAAGGATCTTACTGACTTTATAAAAAAAAAGTAATCTCCATATTTGTACTGTAAGACACATCAAAATGACTACATGGCATTATTTTAACTGTAAATAAACACATCCCCTTGTATAATGAGCTCATTCATACACATACATATTTACACTCACCTAAAGGATTATTAGGAACAACTGTTCAATTTCGCATTAATGCAATTATCTAATCAACCAATCACATTAGCAGTTGCTTCAATGCATTTAGGGGTTGGTCCTGGTCAAGACAATCTCCTGAACTCCAAACTGAATGTCAGAATGGGAAAGAAAGGTGATTTAAGCAATTTTGAGCGTGGCATGGTTGTTGGTGCCAGACGGGCCGGTCTGAGTATTTCACAGTCTGCTCATTTACTGGGATTTTCACACACAACCATTTCTAAGGTTTACAAAGAATGGTGTGAAAAGGGAAAAACATCCAGTATGCAGCAGTCCTGTGGGAGAAAATGCCTCGTTGATGCTCGAGGTCAGAGGAGAATGAGTAACTGATTCCAGCTGATAGAAGAGCAACTTTGACTGAAATAACCACTCGTTACAACCGAGGTTTGCAGCAAAGCATTTGTGAAGCCACAACATGCACAACCTTGAGGCAGATGAGCTACAACAGCAGAAGACCCCACCGGGTACCATTCATCTCCACTACAAATAGGAGAAAGAGGCTACAATTTGCACGAGCTCAACACAATTGGACAGTTGAAGACTGGAAAAATGTTTCCTGGTCTGATGAGTCTCGATTTCTGTTGAGACATTCAGATGGTAGAGTCAGAATTTAGCATAAACAGAATGAGAACATGGATCCATCATGCCTTGTTACCACAGTTCAGGCTGGTATTGGTGGTATAATGGTGTAGGGGACGTTTTCTTGGCACCCTTAGTGCCAATTGGGCATCGTTTAAATGCCACGGCCTACCTGAGCATTGTTCCTGACCATGTCCATCCCTTTATGACCACCATGTACCCATCCTCTGATGCTGCTTCCAGCAGGATAATGCACCATGTCACAAAGCTCGAATCAATTTCTTGAACATGACAATGAGTTCACTGTACTAAAACGGCCCCACAGTCACCAGATCTCAACCCAATAGAGCATCTTTGGGATGTGGTGGAACGGGAGCTTCGTGACATGGATGTGCATCCCACAAATCTCCATCAACTGCAAGATGCTCCCATCAATATGGGCCAACATTTATAAAGAATGCTTTCATCACCTTGTTGAATCAATGCCACGTAGAATTAAGGCAGTTGTGAGGGTGAAAGGGGGTCAGTATGGTGGGTTAGTATGTTGTTCCTAATAATCCTTTAGGTGCGTGCGTGTGTGTGCATACATTATATATATATATATATACACACACACACATACATATATATTCACAAATTAACTGCACATTTATGTAACATTCTTTAAAGAAACATTATCTTACAGCATAAAAAAAGTTATAAAATTCTTGATATAAAATTCAAGATGTAGTTACCTAAAGAAATCCATTTCTTATTCCAGATCTTATCCCAGATGGCTCCAAGTCCTTCAACATATTCCTCTGCATACCAAACTCTTAATTCCTGACCAGGAATAATAGGACGACAACAACGGAACAGAATACGTCCATTTTGCTGGAATGCAACAAGATTCTGTTCCGCCTCACTTCTTGAACACACCACAAACCTAAACAAGACACGAGTTTGAGACAACTACAAAATATATGCATAAACTACAATACACAACAAAAGCGCATAGAAGTACTTACTTCATCCAGTTAGAGTGAGTGTCTTTCTCCGCATCAATGTAACTATATTGATTATTGCCTCTGTATATCTGGAGAGAAAAAGACATTACTATTAGCCCAATACTTGTTGAAATAACAATTGTAACTTTAACTATTACAGCAACAAAACATTAAAGTTGACACTCACTACCCAAGAGTAGGCACTATCCAATGCCTTTTCCTCACAGGTCTCCTCTCCATCAAAAGGTCCAAAATGCATCCCCAATGGCACAGTCTGGCCTTGGTTGAAAACCCCAAGTCCTGCGTTAGAGACACTTGATCGTCCTATAACCAAGCCGTTCGGCAGTGTTAGCAGAGCTCTCTGAGGAATGCCCACAGCTGCTGGTGAGTCACAAGTAAATAACGGTGGCCCATGAACCTCACATTGGCTTATGAAGTGCTGCTGACACATTTCACAGTCTGCGAGAAATGCAAGAAGGACACAGAGTGTAAAAGGTACACATTAAAGAGAAAGAAAATAAATTAAAATTGTGCTTTGAGTAAGCATCTGAGAACTTAAGTTTGTAAGTTATTTACTTACAGTAACGTTGGTCATTAAACATGCTACAATCCTGTTCCTCCATCACAATAGAAGAACAATTAGTAACAGGGCCTTGCATCTCTACATTGTGTTCGTCTCTTGGTGGCAAATCTGTCGGGAATCAGTTGAAAAACAGTATTTTGTTATAACATATTACAGTGCTAAGATTACTGAGCAAAAAGCCCTTCAAGCGAAGAATATAAATGGCGTTGTATCCTTTGTTAGACCATAATTCACTTAGGGACAAGAAAACTATTAAAATAAAATGTCAAGTTTTAGTAAAATAAAAAAAGAACAAGTTACGAACGACTAACATGGCAATACTGAACATACACTCTTAAAGCGAAGGCTGTCGTGACAATCTGGTGACCTTTTTTAAACTGTTTCTGAAACGCATTAATCATTCGAAGTTCAAACCAGACATGTAGATTCAGCTAAACCGTACAGAGAAATTAACAACACAGGTACATTTTTATGTACAAATGTCGATTTGCGCAGTCTAAAGCTAGCATGATAAGTCTATAGTTAGCAAACTAACTACTTCGCTTCAGTTTACAACAACACCCACCCGGACTGTCCGACATTGTTTTACTATAGCAGTAAGTTGCACTTTTTACTCAACAGCGTGCGCACTCGGACACTCAGGTTATGCTATACATCCAAAATTACTAGCTGGATAGCGATCAAGACACCAACTCAGCGCTTCCCAAAACAGGAAGTTGTAATACGTCGCCGTACGTCTGTGACGCCATCACGGTGCGTGAGGACTGCAAAGAGAAAACTCCGTGCCGCTGGTGTTGCCAGATTGGGCTCCTTTTGGTCACGTCCGACCGGGAAAAAATGCATTGGGCTGGTTTTTGATGCAGCTGGCGGGTTTTTATTTTGGACTAGAAATGTTATTTTATTAATTTGTACATTAAAACACCCTTTCACCCCACTCCCATCAACAATCGAGTATCGCGTAACCTTTTGTATTAGTTACAACAGTACGCATTTTGGGCTGGTATTTTTTTTAAATGTGCGGGTTTTATGCTGTAGTTGGGCTGGAAATCTTCAATCCAATATGGCAACACTGCGTGCCGCTCAAAACGCTAGAGCGGCACTCAATCACTCGTGGTTGTGTAAAGAGTTTATTTCAGATCAGGTACGGCCAATATAGCCATCATACACTATTACAGCTGATTAAAACTGGGCTAGGGCCCCCCCTCAGATTTTCTAAAGGTTAAAATGGCGACTTTCTGAAGTGAAAGCACATCGCCCGTAGTCCTACCGGTGCGTCGATCGCTACCCCTCACCCACATGCTATAGATAAAAAAAGAAAGAAAAATAATCAGAATTTGCCTTTGCATGCTAATATAGAGCCATTTATGTAACACACATTATAGCCTAAGCAATTATAAAAAATGTTTTACTTTTTCATCTACATTATACAAATAACTTTAAGTCTGAACCAAAAGTAATGACCAAACAACTTTTTTTCCCCTCCATGTTCTGCTAATAGTGACAGATATTATAAAAAAAACTGGGTTTCAGATATTCCAAAAGATGACAGGAAATTACCATTTTCAGTCAAGATATAGAGATTCTCTCTCTCTGTCTCACTCACTCACTCACTCACTCACTCACTCACTCACTCACTCACTCTCTCTCACACGCACACACACACACACACAACACACACACACTCAAAAAAACCTACCTGTGCTTGTTTTTATACCATCTTACAAAACTAATGGAATACACATAGTTGATATACAAAAAAGAAGGGGATGGATCATGGAGCTATATTTGTAAATGTATATAAATCGTGGTATATAGATGTAGGCAAGATGTAATATGTTTCTCCCAGCCTTAGGGGGGAGCTGTGTTTTATGTGTATTTCGTTGTGTGAGTGAGCCCTTCTTCACATGGGTGGAGCTGTTGTTTAATTCAGTTCTATTTTCCTTGTGAAAAGGTAAGGATGGTTTTCACTGTTCTCCTTTACATCCATTATATTTCTTTAATTATAGTGGCCATCCATGTTATGTGAAGATATATATTGTAGGGATGTGGAAATGAGGCTTCATGAAGCACTGAGGCTTCACCCTGACTGTTTCGGGAAAAGATTCGAGGCTTCGCGAGTGTCATGAACAGCGCCATCTGGTGCTTATTTAAAATAAAGCAGGCAGAAGCCTGTGAAAGAAGCTCTGTCAGATGAAGCAACCATA
>JAWRVZ010000759.1:62500-78550 GCA_037043235.1 Rhodeus uyekii
GCAGCCCTTCCAGGCCACCCCATGGTTACCAGTAAAGCAGGACAAAATTCAACAGTATGAAATAAGCATGCCGGTCGATGTGAGTACTGAAACAAATGATAACCCCCAACAGTCTGTCAGGCCAAAAGACAAGGCAGCTAGCTGCACATACAGAGAATCTGCCCACCTCTGCAGTGAGCTGGCACCAGTTGGGCACCTGCCCCAGTGCTTTTGTGCAACATCAGTCCTCAGCTGATGCCCAAGGCCTAGATAACCCATTCAATGAACTTCCAACCACCATGCACATGTCTTCAGTTAGCCCACATGCATCTAATGTGCCCACTGTTTTCTCTCAAACTAACAGGCATGACAATGTCACGACCATTCAGGCTTCACCAAACATGGCCAACAAAATGCCAACTGATGTGTCCCCTTCTCCAAATGACCCATACCTGCCCCCAGCATTGCCACCTAAAACTTTCATTTCTACTTATCCAGGTATGATCCAGGCACCCAATATGTACACTTCTCCATATGGGCTGCACTCTCCTGCTGCAATGGCTGGTTCACCCCAAGTCAACTTGCCAGGTCATCCAATGGCTGCTCAGGTTCCTCCTCCTTTCTGTTATGGTGTGCCAAATGCCATGTGTTCAAAACCACCTGACACGCCTGCACCTCCTGTTTTGTCTGGAACCAACTTTTTGCAGAAAACAGACTCCGTTCAAACACACAGAAATTCCAATGACCAACCACGCACCTTACATTCGCATTGTGCTGTTGTGTCATCCTTCTCACCGCCTGCGTATGTTCCTATGACAGTGCCGGTGCCTCATGGTTCACGTATGTATGCACAACAACCCAATTCAGTGCAAAGACCACAGATTGTGGATCATCACCAAGATGCATACATCCCTGCTTCTAGAATGACCATGCCACAGCCCAGCTTTACACAGACACATCAAGTTCGTAATGTACAAGTATTCAGTGGTGGTCCTGATTGCAGGATACTTATTGAAGACTGGATAAGAGATATGCAGTACCTCCTTGAGGCTGGAGGCATGCCCGAAAATCTGTCCTTTGCTACTGTAGTGCGACATTTGAGTGGTGAAGCAAGGAGGCTAGTTCTAAATCTCCCTCCTAATGAGCTGACGGCTGGTAGAGCTTTTGAAGAACTACGAGCTGAGTATAGTGATATGCAGACGTCCCTGGATCCATTAGCTGATTTCTATGAGAGATACCAGCGCCCTGGCGAATCAGCATGCTCATACGCCATTGCTCTGGAGGCTACTTTACGTTCAGTGGAAGATGCTCAATATGGAGGTCAGCCTTTTCCAGACCGGGACAGCAAACTGACTCGTCAGTTCATGAGAGGATTGAGTGACGAAGAGGTTTTTCACAGGATAGCACCAATGAAGCCTAGACTTCTATGTTTTCGTGAACTTCAAGCAGAACTTCGTAACCTGGCTCGTGAGACAAGGAAGTTTCAGACACAGCCAAAGGCCAAAAAGACGTATGCACTGGCTCAGTTTACAACAGTGAGCGGTAACCAGAGTGGCGAAAAACCGAGAACAGAAAAAGGAAATCGGCAGAACACAGACCTGACTGAACTCACAGCCTTGGTGAAGAAACTGGTGAGCAGTCAAGAGGATCAGCTTAACAGATTGACACAGTTGGAGGCTAAAGTTGGAGCATCACCACAGACTGGGTTTCATCACAGCCAGAGACCTCAAGAGAGTAGTGACACTGCAGTAAGGGGCGTAGTGTGCTATCGTTGTGGAAAACTGGGACACATTGCACGTCTGTGTCGGACAGTGATGACTGATGAGGCAGCCCAAGCTGAAATTGGAGCAGAGTCCAGGCAGGATTTAAATGCTTAGGGCCTGTGGTTAACGGGGCAACCACAGGCATGCAACAGAGTCCCCAGCAACATGAAACGGGCAGGTCAAAACCAGCTGATACCCCGCTGGTAGGTCCCTGTAATGAAGGGGTGGTTGGAGTGAATGGAGAAATGTGTAAGGCTCTCATTGACTCTGGCTCTCAAGTAACTACAATTACTGATGAGTTCTGGCGACAACATCCTCTCTTATGTACTCAGGAATTGCAGCCATCAGACATCCCCATTGAAGGTGCCGCAGGCCAACCCGTATCTTATGTTGGTGTGCTTTGTATCAACCTTAAGTTCTTGGGAAGGGTCTACTCAAATGTTCCTGCTTTTGTTGTCCCGGTTACTGAGTACCGATCCAGTGTTCCATTGCTCATTGGAACTAATGTAATAAGGGTTTCCAGAAATGACCTTGAAGCATCATATGGCAGAAGATATCTGGCCAAATTGAAGTTGACCAATCCTGAGTGGCACTCTGCAATGGTTGCTGTGAGTAAAAGTGAACCTGGTGGGGCTGCAGGTAAAGTTGGTCAAGTACAGTATGCTGGTCACAGGATAAGAATACCAGCTGGTAAGGAGCAGGATGTTGTTGGCAGAGTGATGGGTGGACCGAAGAGAACACACTATACAGTTCTAGTGGAGAGCCAGTCCTCCAAAAGGGTTCCAGAAGGCCTTATGGTTGCCAGGCTACTTGTTAATGTTAAAAAAGGTTGTGTTCCCATTCGACTCTTAAATCTGTCTGGAAAGGATGTTATTGTCAACCCAAGGACCCTGATTGCAGATGCTTTCCTGGTTCAGAATGTCATTGAAGAAGAAGAAAAGTGCCAAGTGCTGTGCCAAAACCAGTTCTTGTGTCAGAGTCAGCGTGAGAATTCAGTGACAGCGTCTTGTCAGAGTCAACAGCAGACTACCAGTGTTGAGTCTGTTGAGGGTATAACATGTGGAGTTGATCTTAGTGCTGCAGCAGTAGAAGGAAAGGAGCAGTTGGGGTTGCTTCAGGATTTGCTGAGGAGAAATGCTGATGTCTTCTCAAAACACTCTATGGACTACGGACATACTACCACTGTGCGACATGAGATACCTCTGGTAGATTCAAAACCTTTCCGCCTACCTTATCGCAAAATACCCCCATCTCAGTACCAAGAAGTACGGAAGGCCATATCAGAGATGGAAGAAGCTGGAGTCATTAGGCCAAGTAAAAGCCCGTATGCATCCCCAATCGTTGTTGTTTCCAAAAAAGATGGCTCCCTGAGGATCTGTGTGGACTACAGGAAACTGAATTCCTGCAGTACCAGAGACGCTTTTCCACTTCCAAGAATAGAGGAAGCGTTGGAGGCGCTGGGACAGGCAAGGTTCTTCTCAACTCTTGATCTTACCTCTGGTTACTGGCAAGTTGAGGTGGCTGAACACGACAAGCTCAAAACTGCTTTTAGCACCCCCATGGGGTTATATGAGGCCAACAGGATGCCGTTTGGTCTGCAGAATGCCCCCTCAACCTTCCAAAGGTTGATGACCTGCTGCTTTGGTGATCTGAACTTTGAGAGCCTCCTTATCTACCTTGACGACTTAATTATCTTCTCGAGGACTTTTGAAGAGCATCTTGAGCGGTTGGAAGCAGTGTTCAGCCGACTCCGCAAACATGGTTTGAAGCTGAAGCCTCAAAAGTGTAGTCTACTGAGGAAGGAAGTTCAGTACCTGGGCCACGTGGTATCTGCAGAAGGTATTCATACAGATCCTGAGAAGATAAGCAGAGTCCGAGACTGGAAGCGGCCGTCAAGTGTGAAGGAAGTCCTGGGGTTTGTTGGTTTCGCTGGGTACTACAGACGGTTCATCAAGGGGTATGCAACATTGGCGGCACCTCTGTATAGACTTACCTCTGGTGACCCAAAGAAGAAGAAAAGAGGGGTGAAAGGAACTTCTGGAACTGTTAAACCGTTTATGTGGACAGATGAATGTGAGAGAGCATTTGAAGCATTGAAGGAGAGACTGACCACAGCACCAGTTCTGGGCTACCCTGATTTCAGCTTACCATTTGTACTGCAAACGGATGCTTCTGGTGAGGGTCTTGGGGCAGTCCTTGCACAAGTTCAAGATGGTGTGGAAAGAGTAATAGCTTATGCAAGCCGCGGTTTGAGACCACCTGAGACCCGCTACCCTGCACATAAGTTAGAGTTTCTGGCTCTAAAGTGGGCTGTTACAGATAAGTTTTATGATCACCTTTATGGACATAAGTTTTCTGTGCTGACTGACAACAACCCACTTAAGTATGTGATGAGTACAGCGAAGTTGGACGCCACAGGTCAGCGTTGGGTGTCACAGCTGGCCATGTTTGACTTTGGAATTGAGTACAGGCAAGGGAAGTCCAACTCTAATGCTGATGCACTCTCAAGGATGTCTAATCAAGAGGTCATAGAAACTCTTCAGTCCTGCCCACAGTGGATTTCCTCCACGCGACAAGACCAGTCCTGTGGAGATGAGTCTGGGAGGAAGGAAGATGTTAGTGGGCAAGCAGTGGGAACTGTTGTATGCAAAGAGAGAGAGTTTCTGGACCAGGTTGATGAGCTAGCCAACCCATTTGATGGAGCAGGTACTGATGCACTGCCTGCAATGACAAAGCTGGAGATCAGGGGATGTCAAAAGGAGGACCCTGTCATTGGGCCAGTCCTACATTACAAGACACTAAACAAAAAGCCAAGACGTGGAGAAAGATTGGAAAAGGGGAAAGATACACGGTTTCTTTTAAAAGAGTGGAGGAGGCTGGTGGTCAAAGATGGAATTCTGTACAGGCAAGTTAAGGATGTTCAGGGACGGTCCATTGCTCAGCTGGTCTTGCCAGAGAAAATGCGACTTTTGGCTAAAACAGGTCTTCATGATGACTCTGGTCATTTGGGATTTGAGCGTACTTTGAATCTGTTCCGGGAACGATTCTTTTGGCCGAGAATGCAGTGTGAAATAAAGTCATGGTGTGAGCAGTGTGAAAGATGTTGTCTGAGGAAAACTCCCACTGGAAATAGAGCTCCGCTGGTGAGCATTCACACTAATGCCCCTATGGAACTCATCTGCATGGATTTTCTTGTCCTGGAGAAGTCTAAGGGAGGAATAGAGAATGTCCTGGTTGTCACAGATCATTTCTCAAGATTCGCCCAGGCTTACCCCACAAAAGACCAGAAGGCTGTCACTGTGGCTAGGGTGCTGTGGAAAAATTTCTTCTGCCGATTTGGTTTTCCAGCAAGACTCCATGCAGATCAAGGCAGAAATTTTGAGAGTACAGTAGTGAGGGAGTTGTGTAAGCTGACGGGAATTACAAGGACTCATACTAGCCCCTACCATCCGCAGGGTAATGGGACCACAGAGAGATTTAACAGAACTCTTATGAATATGTTGGGCACTCTTGATCCTGATAAAAAACCGAGGTGGCATGAATACATCGACGCACTGACACATGCTTACAACTGCACTCAACATGATTCAACTGGTTTCTCCCCATACTTCTTGATGTATGGCAGACATCCACGACTGCCTGTTGATCTCATGTTTGGCCTGTCAACTGCAGAAGAGCCATGTGAGTACAGTGAATATGTCCAGAATCTGCGTGAATGCTTGTCCTATGCTTATAATGAGGCAGATCGGCTGTCAAGGCATGCTAAAGATCTTCAGAAAAAGCACTATGACAAGAAAGCCAAAAGCCACATGTTCCAACCTGGTGACAGAGTGATGGTGAAAGTGTGTCATGTCGACGGGAAACAGAAGCTGGCTGATAGGTGGGAACCACGTCCATATGTTGTGGTGAAGAAACAGCCAGGGATTCCAGTGTATGTAGTTCGTCCAGAAGATGGTGACAGGGAAAGAGTCATCCATCAAAATCTTCTGTCCCAGTGCATGTTTTTCCCGTTGAGTTCCAAGTACCTTGCCGGAGAAGAGCCTGACATGGAGGAAGTGTCTGAAATGGACTCAAGTGTTTCAGAGGAGGAAGAGGAAGTAGTGGAGACAATTGAAAGTGTAGACAGTGGTACTATTACACAGTGTACAAGTGTGGAATGGCAGGATGGTGTAGACGAAGAGAATGAACAGGATGGAAATCAATTAAAAGAGACAGTGAGCGAAGAGGATAAGAATGGGGAGCAGATGTCATTGAAAGTCTCCAATCCTGAGAGGCCAGAGAGGAGATATCCTGAGCGAAAAAGGCGCCCACCAAAAAGACTCTCCTTGGAGATACATGGCCTCCAAAGGGAGATTGATAAGGAGAAGGTAGAGAGAGGAAGGAAAGTGTGGGAAAAGGCTAAAGCGAAGAAGCAGCCCTACGTTAGCAATACCTATACAGTCACACACCCCACACATACACTTCAAAGTTAATATTAAGATTTAAACTGACTTAATTTTGTTTTTTTAAGTGATGACTGGGACGGCATCATTTAAAGAGGGGGTGGATGTAGGCAAGATGTAATATGTTTCTCCCAGCCTTAGGGGGGAGCTGTGTTTTATGTGTATTTCGTTGTGTGAGTGAGCCCTTCTTCACATGGGTGGAGCTGTTGTTTAATTCAGTTCTATTTTCCTTGTGAAAAGGTAAGGATGGTTTTCACTGTTCTCCGTTACATCCATTATATTTCTTTAATTATAGTGGCCATCCATGTTATGTGAAGATGTATATTGCTGTTACAGATGTTAACTAACATATATGTGCACTTATTTGTGAAAGATGGTTTTGTATTTCTGATATTATTTAATGGATTGTACCTTCCATGTGGTGTGGTATATTTTTCCTTATATTGTATATTATTTAACAATTATCTAAGTATTTTGAGTTTTATTCTTTGTATTTGGGATGCATGTGGCATTCAACATTAATTGTCATATGTGGAAAGTTATTTTTCTAGTCTTTGAGACCCACACCTGATTTAATGTTTAATATAACTGCAGCTAAAACTATATTGTTTTGTTTTATGATTTCATATGCATTTTAGTTTTGATATTAGTAACTAACAGTTCTATTTTCCTTGTGAAAAGCTGATGCAGATAAAGTGCCCAATAAATAAGCTTCACTGCTGTGACGTCAACGATCGTTGTGTCCTCCTCATTCAATCATCACCCAAACACAACGCAGAGCCCTTTGGGGGAGCACACAGGCGAAAAGGGTTACATATATATATATATATGCCCCCCCCAGACCAGAGCCAATTAATGCCTGCCTTGTGCTTTAAATATTTTTTTGTTATTACAGAATTCATATTTTCTCGTTTCATTTGTCTTATCTTATTAGTTCTGCGTATAGAATGAGTAAGATATGGCTAATTAATTTGTAATTACTGTATTTAATTTTTTATTACTGTAGCTTTATTCTCCCGCGATTTGCGAATCTCAAAGTATCGCGGTATGTGAGTGGACGCTCTTCTCGTTCTGTTTTACGCGCTGAATAAACAAAATGGACATTCGTCGTTTTTTTTAATAAATCCACTACTAAAAGTGTCAAATCTATCAGAAGAGAAGACAGTGGACATGCATCGGAAAAAGAGGCGGCTTCTTCTGCATTAGGTAAGATATTGTAATGTCTGAAGTAGTACTTTGACAGGTCAAGGGAGGCTCTGTTTATGAACTTTAATCGGAACGAAGAAGAACACACTGTAACAAGCGCACCCGTCTAACACACTTTTTGCCGCACTTCTGAACTCCCCGTGTTAACCCTATCACTGCCGATGCAAAACAAAACAGCAACTATAAAGAGTCTGTTCTATTCGCTATTCTTTGTATAAAGCAGTGGTTCTCAAATAGTGGGGGTTACCCTGGGGTACATGATTTTGTTTTTGTTTTTTTGCCAGGGAGTAGGTTTTCTTGCACTGAACACGAGCGTGTACGATCACACCAGTGTTCATATGTGTCACATGATCAACCACTAAATTCACACGTGTTTTCACGCGATATCTGGCACTGATCCAAAAAGCTCAGAGCCTGTAATTTATCACAACAATTCAGTGTTTTCAACCACATAAGATTTCTTTTAGGTTTCAACAAGTTGAGCTAACAAGTTGGTGACTATTTTGAATTATCTGTTATACAGCGCTTTTTGTGACTGCGGTATGTCAGGTGACAAGCATGATGCGTTGCCATGGAAACAATACATAGTTCCCATAGTTTTGGAATGTGGGTGGAGTCAACCTCCGGTGGCTACGCTCTGGGGCAAGCTCAGAGCTGGAAGGCTTCCTACAATGCGTAACGCCGAAACAGATCGTAATCAAATCTTAAGTAGAAATGGCACCAAAGTCAGGAAAGTACAAAGATGGGTTAGAGAAAGTATTACGCGAAAGATACGCTTACTAAGGTAAGCCTGATCGGTGCACTGAGCCGTACGAAACTGGCAAAGGAGTAGCGTCTGATGCCTCCCGGGCATTACCTACCAGTACATAGACATTTTAAATTATTGAGTAAACACGAAAAGTGCCTACATTTTAGAGGATTTGAAAAGTTACAAATCGCTTGAAGCTTACCAGTTTGTCAATGGTTGGGTTAAAGACGTCATTGTCGTGGAAGTGAGCGACAACGTGTTGGTTATGGCAACGGTAAGCTTCAACGGTAAAAATGCTAAAAATAACAGAAATTCACTGGAATTTTCTCTGCAATTTTAGGTACGACACTCACAGATCATGAATGACACCATTAAAACCCCCCAAAATGGGCATTGTTGAAGCAACCCATGGTGATTGTAAATAATGGTATTTATTGATTGTAAAATAATAAAATTACCAGATATATGTTGTTTTTTGTTTTTATTTTTTTACTAATTATAAACGTGGTTGTATATTTGAAATAGCAGTGTTTAATGCCTATGAAAAGTTGTTAAGAACTCAAGTTCATGTTCACTTTAAGATTCAAAACAAAGATAAACCGACCACAAAATACGACGACTCTGTTTAATTCACTGTACGAAATATCTGATATCTATTCTGATAGTACTACTGTTAATAATAATGACACTAATCGATACAGTATTTGATAAAAGTAGCTTGTATGAAGTGATCTGAGCAGATTTTGTAATGCTTCGACGGCAGTTATTTTCTGTTTGCTAACCATGTCTGTTGTCGCTCTTCACTTAACGTCTTCGTTTGCTCTACTTCAAATGTCCTCACAACAGGTTTAGTGTAAAAACTATGTTTCACGGAATCGTCTGCACGGTTTGTACGATCTTTAACTGAGCATGTATTAACCATTGTTTGACTGCAAATTTATATATGATTGGATTACTGATAGCGGGATTCCTATTCTTTGGCTTCGGAATTTTCCTGACTTATCGGAAGATTGGGAAGACAGCTGCGAGCAAATTCACCGAGCCGCTGTCTGTGGAAATGAAGAATTGCCTCGAGGCCGTGTCTGGCCGTGTGAAGGAATTAGATCTGCGAGTGGTTAAGATTGAGGAACTGACTCGTAACCTATGTGAACTGTACCGCAACAACACAGTCGGGACAGCGAGACAGTTTGGTGATCTTTCACGGATGGTATCTGGTCTGGCTATGAGGTTGGACACGGTGCTGAGGACCAGAACTGAACTTGACTGAACTGATTATGATCCGGACAAATTACCGAAGATCGAAAATGGATTATTAAAAAAAGGGACTTTAAGACTTTTCTGCCTCTATTTCTCTGTTGGGAATCCAGCATGATGACGTCAGCCTGGTCGCCCTTATCTTCCTTCAGGGACAAAGCCAGAGCTGTTCTCATAACATCTGATGCTGTGACTAACTCTCTCCCTCTCAACCGTCTGAGTGTCCTGCCTATCTGTTCTTATCTATTCCGCCCCCAAAACTCCACTGGACAAAAAATTCCTACACGTGACCTCGTGGACTGTGTGTGTAAAATTGCATTATTATGTTTCCTATTTGTAATGTATGTAACGCTTGCTAATCTGCATTCTGTAATTTCTGGAAAAAGTATGGCGGCGCGTGCACACGCAGCGGCTAGGAGACTTGACTCCAAGTTTAATTTCGTTACACTGTACTTGTACATGTGAAATGACAATAAATTATCTATCTATCTATCTATCTATCTATCTATCTATCTATCTATCTATCTATCTATCTATCTATCTATCTATCTATCTATCTATCTATCTATCTATCTATCTATCTATCTATCTAAATTGTATTCAAGCCACACGCAATGCCCCACAGCATGGGCGATCACCATACAGTGACGTATGTGCTGACGTCATACGGGAACTATGTATAAGGCGAAAGTTTCAAAATGGGGGGAGGTGGGGCGTGCAAAATTTTTACCTCTTCCTAGGGGGGCGTGACAGAAAATAATTGAGAAGCACTGGTATAAAGTCATTGTAAATGTATTTTATATGTAGAATGAATGATATATAAATATGATATAAAAAAAAATCTGAGCTCGTGGTCTGCTGGCCTGGTAGGTGCCCCCCCAAGCACAAAAGTGAAACTCCGCCTATGATGTCGAAGTTTTTAAAGTAGAACCGCCAAACACCCTATTTGTCTTATAATTTTCTTGTGGTTTATCTCGATTCTGTTATGTTGCCGAAATCTATTATCTTGAGCACAAAGAAACGACAAATTTGCCACTGGTTATTTCATGAATAATTTGTGTAACTCACTTCACTATGCATGCGCTGAATTTGCCCTGCACGTAGATCGTGGTAGCTAGACAGACACCAAAAAGGTGCTCCAAAAAGGTGCAAAACTTGAGTCGGAGACAATAATTAAATGTGACATAAAGAAGTAGGCGGAAAAAGCCTCATAAATCTTTTTTGTATTTTAGCGTGGCCGAGCGGTCCAAGGCCTGGATTAAGGCCTGGATTAAGGGTCTAGTCTCTTCGGAGGCGTGGGTTCAAATCCTACCGCTGCCAAGATGGCCTTTTGGAAGCCACTTGTGAGCAAAACGACTGGAGGGATGACACTGCATGATCCCAAACTCAGCCGTTTTTGCATTTGGTAGGCCACACTCGACGGTCTTCAGACCCTCAATGTGAATGTCTGCACCTAGTGTTTTCTCTACTTCTGGAACACGAGGCAGAAAAGGGCAAATGAAAATGAGTACAGCAGGTAGAGTGGCAGAGGGTTTTAAGGCACAAGATTAAACTTTGGGGCTGTGGCTTGGAATCCCAGCAGTGTTTTTAGAGAGGCCCAGACACCTTAAGAGTGCTCCCAAAAGGGCTGAATATATGCACCCTGTTGAATGAGGGACAACAATCATATCTGCACCTTGTTGAAACAGGGAGACCCACAGCATCCAATTATAGTCAGATTGAAAAAACCTAACCTTCTTCGGAGGCGTGGGTTAAAATCCCACCGCTGCCAGCAGTGGTTTTAAAGATATTCAGACATCGTAACTGTAATCCAAAAAGGTGCAAAACTTGAGTCGGAGACAAGAATCAAATGTGACAAAAAGAAGTAGGCGGAAACAGCCTGCGTAAATCTGTTTTGTATGGTAGCGTGGCCGAGCGGTCCAAGGCGCTGAATTAAGGCTCCAGTCTCTTCGGAGGCGTGGGTTCAAATCCAACCGCTGCCAAGTCGGCCTTTTGGAAGCCACTTGTGAGCAAAAAGACTGGAGGGATGACACTGCATGATCCCAAACTCAGCCGTTTTTGCATTTGGTAGGCCACACCCGACGGTCTTCAGACCCTCAATGTGAATGTCTGCACCTAGTGTTTTCTCTACTTCTGGAACACGAGGCAGAAAAGGGCAAATGAAAATGAGTACAGCACGTAGAGAGGGCGGCCTCAAGGAGTGCATGCCTTAACAAAGACATTGTAGAAATGACACTGCAGTCTCCCAGTGGCTGGCATTTTGGAGTAAGGACCATTTGTAGAAATGACACTGCAGTCTCCCAGTGTCTTCCAAACTCAGAACCTCATCATGAATGTTCTCACACAGTGATTTCTATATTTCTAGAGCACTGGGCAGAAAATAACCCAGCTGTGTTGCAGTTTGAGCTAAAACAACAGCCGTCGTAGGGTAGTGTGGCCAAGGGGTCCAAGGCGCTGGATTTAGGCTCCAGTCTCTTCGGAGGCGTGGGTTAAAATCCCACCGCTGCCAGCAGTGGTTTTAAAGATATTCAGACACCGTAACTGTAATCCAAAAAGGTGCAAAACTTGAGTCGGAGACAAGAATCAAATGTGACAAAAGGAAGTAGGCGGAAACAGCCTGCGTAAATCTTTTTTGTATGGTAGCGTGGCCGAGCGGTCCAAGGCGCTGGATTAAGGCTCCAGTCTCTTCGGAGGCGTGGGTTCAAATCCCACCGCTGCCAAGACGGCCTTTTGGAAGCCACTTGTGAGCAAAAAGACTGGAGGGATGACACTGCATGATCCCAAACTCAGCCGTTTTTGCATTTGGTAGGCCACACCCGACGGTCTTCAGACCCTCAATGTGAATGTCTGCACCTAGTGTTTTCTCTACTTCTGGAACACGAGGCAGAAAAGGGCAAATGAAAATGAGTACAGCACGTAGAGTGGCATAGGGTTTAAAGGCACAGGATTAAACTTTGGGGCTGTGGCTTGGAATCCCTGCAGTGTTTTTAGAGAGGCCCAGACACCTTAAGAGTGCTCCCAAAAGGGCTGAATATCTGCACCCTGTTGAATCAGGGACAACAATCAAATCTGCACCTTGTTGAAACAAGGAGACCCACAGCATCCAATTATAGTCAGATTGAATAAGACAAATTGAAGATAATGACAATGTGCGGTCTATAATAAAGGGTGCTGAAAATTTGACTCGCTGAGAGTTTTGGCTGATTTGACTTACCTGGTGATTTTGAGCTCAACTGCAGCACAGTTGGCTGGCATTTTGGAGTAAGGACCAAAGGCTTTTATGAGCCGATTCAAATTTTTTTGAAGGGAAATGGACTTGAAACCTGCAGGGAGGGCGGCCTCAAGGAGTGCATGCCTTAACAAAGACATTGTAGAAATGACACTGCAGTCTCCCAGTGTCTTCCAAACTCAGAACCTCATCATGAATGTTCTCACACAGTGATTTCTATATTTCTAGAGCACTGGGCAGAAAATAACCCAGCTGTGTTGCAGTTTGAGCTAAAACAACAGCCGTCGTAGGGTAGTGTGGCCAAGGGGTCCAAGGCGCTGGATTTAGGCTCCAGTCTCTTCGGAGGCGTGGGTTAAAATCCCACCGCTGCCAGCAGTGGTTTTAAAGATATTCAGACACCGTAACTGTAATCCAAAAAGGTGCAAAACTTGAGTCGGAGACAAGAATCAAATGTGACAAAAGGAAGTAGGCGGAAACAGCCTGCGTAAATCTTTTTTGTATGGTAGCGTGGCCGAGCGGTCCAAGGCGCTGGATTAAGGCTCCAGTCTCTTCGGAGGCGTGGGTTCAAATCCCACCGCTGCCAAGACGGCCTTTTGGAAGCCACTTGTGAGCAAAAAGACTGGAGGGATGACACTGCATGATCCCAAACTCAGCCGTTTTTGCATTTGGTAGGCCACACCCGACGGTCTTCAGACCCTCAATGTGAATGTCTGCACCTAGTGTTTTCTCTACTTCTGGAACACGAGGCAGAAAAGGGCAAATGAAAATGAGTACAGCACGTAGAGTGGCATAGGGTTTAAAGGCACAGGATTAAACTTTGGGGCTGTGGCTTGGAATCCCTGCAGTGTTTTTAGAGAGGCCCAGACACCTTAAGAGTGCTCCCAAAAGGGCTGAATATCTGCACCCTGTTGAATCAGGGACAACAATCAAATCTGCACCTTGTTGAAACAAGGAGACCCACAGCATCCAATTATAGTCAGATTGAATAAGACAAATTGAAGATAATGACAATGTGCGGTCTATAATAAAGGGTGCTGAAAATTTGACTCGCTGAGAGTTTTGGCTGATTTGACTTACCTGGTGATTTTGAGCTCAACTGCAGCACAGTTGGCTGGCATTTTGGAGTAAGGACCAAAGGCTTTTATGAGCCGATTCAAATTTTTTTGAAGGGAAATGGACTTGAAACCTGCAGGGAGGGCGGCCTCAAGGAGTGCATGCCTTAACAAAGACATTGTAGAAATGACACTGCAGTCTCCCAGTGTCTTCCAAACTCAGAACCTCATCATGAATGTTCTCACACAGTGATTTCTATATTTCTAGAGCACTGGGCAGAAAATAACCCAGCTGTGTTGCAGTTTGAGCTAAAACAACAGCCGTCGTAGGGTAGTGTGGCCAAGGGGTCCAAGGCGCTGGATTTAGGCTCCAGTCTCTTCGGAGGCGTGGGTTAAAATCCCACCGCTGCCAGCAGTGGTTTTAAAGATATTCAGACACCGTAACTGTAATCCAAAAAGGTGCAAAACTTGAGTCGGAGACAAGAATCAAATGTGACAAAAGGAAGTAGGCGGAAACAGCCTGCGTAAATCTTTTTTGTATGGTAGCGTGGCCGAGCGGTCCAAGGCGCTGGATTAAGGCTCCAGTCTCTTCGGAGGCGTGGGTTCAAATCCCACCGCTGCCAAGACGGCCTTTTGGAAGCCACTTGTGAGCAAAAAGACTGGAGGGATGACACTGCATGATCCCAAACTCAGCCGTTTTTGCATTTGGTAGGCCACACCCGACGGTCTTCAGACCCTCAATGTGAATGTCTGCACCTAGTGTTTTCTCTACTTCTGGAACACGAGGCAGAAAAGGGCAAATGAAAATGAGTACAGCACGTAGAGTGGCATAGGGTTTAAAGGCACAGGATTAAACTTTGGGGCTGTGGCTTGGAATCCCTGCAGTGTTTTTAGAGAGGCCCAGACACCTTAAGAGTGCTCCCAAAAGGGCTGAATATCTGCACCCTGTTGAATCAGGGACAACAATCAAATCTGCACCTTGTTGAAACAAGGAGACCCACAGCATCCAATTATAGTCAGATTGAATAAGACAAATTGAAGATAATGACAATGTGCGGTCTATAATAAAGGGTGCTGAAAATTTGACTCGCTGAGAGTTTTGGCTGATTTGACTTACCTGGTGATTTTGAGCTCAACTGCAGCACAGTTGGCTGGCATTTTGGAGTAAGGACCAAAGGCTTTTATGAGCCGATTCAAATTTTTTTGAAGGGAAATGGACTTGAAACCTGCAGGGAGGGCGGCCTCAAGGAGTGCATGCCTTAACAAAGACATTGTAGAAATGACACTGCAGTCTCCCAGTGTCTTCCAAACTCAGAACCTCATCATGAATGTTCTCACACAGTGATTTCTATATTTCTAGAGCACTGGGCAGAAAATAACCCAGCTGTGTTGCAGTTTGAGCTAAAACAACAGCCGTCGTAGGGTAGTGTGGCCAAGGGGTCCAAGGCGCTGGATTTAGGCTCCAGTCTCTTCGGAGGCGTGGGTTAAAATCCCACCGCTGCCAGCAGTGGTTTTAAAGATATTCAGACACCGTAACTGTAATCCAAAAAGGTGCAAAACTTGAGTCGGAGACAAGAATCAAATGTGACAAAAGGAAGTAGGCGGAAACAGCCTGCGTAAATCTTTTTTGTATGGTAGCGTGGCCGAGCGGTCCAAGGCGCTGGATTAAGGCTCCAGTCTCTTCGGAGGCGTGGGTTCAAATCCCACCGCTGCCAAGACGGCCTTTTGGAAGCCACTTGTGAGCAAAAAGACTGGAGGGATGACACTGCATGATCCCAAACTCAGCCGTTTTTGCATTTGGTAGGCCACACCCGACGGTCTTCAGACCCTCAATGTGAATGTCTGCACCTAGTGTTTTCTCTACTTCTGGAACACGAGGCAGAAAAGGGCAAATGAAAATGAGTACAGCACGTAGAGTGGCATAGGGTTTAAAGGCACAGGATTAAACTTTGGGGCTGTGGCTTGGAATCCCTGCAGTGTTTTTAGAGAGGCCCAGACACCTTAAGAGTGCTCCCAAAAGGGCTGAATATCTGCACCCTGTTGAATCAGGGACAACAATCAAATCTGCACCTTGTTGAAACAAGGAGACCCACAGCATCCAATTATAGTCAGATTGAATAAGACAAATTGAAGATAATGACAATGTGCGGTCTATAATAAAGGGTGCTGAAAATTTGACTCGCTGAGAGTTTTGGCTGATTTGACTTACCTGGTGATTTTGAGCTCAACTGCAGCACAGTTGGCTGGCATTTTGGAGTAAGGACCAAAGGCTTTTATGAGCCGATTCAAATTTTTTTGAAGGGAAATGGACTTGAAACCTGCAGGGAGGGCGGCCTCAAGGAGTGCATGCCTTAACAAAGACATTGTAGAAATGACA